>MU701421.1:0-18884 GCA_026770625.1 Nicotiana glauca | reverse complement strand
CCATAATATCCTATTTGAAAGTGGACAAACCTGACATGTGGTGCTTGATTTGGTAATTACAAAGATTGATGCAGCGCAAAGGGCTTGATATGGACATAGCTTCCATTCCTCTCTTAAATCAAAGAAAAATTTATTAGTTTAAAGTGCGGTGAGTGGTCGTGCCACTCCTGCTGTGGATGGTTTTTGTTTTCCTTATAACTTTAATTGATTTCCTCGTTTCTCCGAGAAAAGTTTCAACAATGGCAGAAACTTTTTTGCCCCAGTTTTGGTGATCTTCTTGTGGCATGCCTTTCCGCTATCAATAACATTTTCTTTCCCTGCTTCAAATCAAAGAACATTTTGTTAGCTTAAAACGTGGTGAGTGGTTGTGCCACTCTTGCTGAGGATGGTTTCTCCCTTTTTCCTTTCCCTGCTCTGCATTCACAAAATTTGTTGGGGAATGATGTTATTTGTTGGGGATGATATTCCTGCTGGGGATGATTTTTCCCTTTCTCCTTTCCCCGCTCTGTGTTGTCAAAATTTGTTGGGGAGTGATGTTATTTGTTGGGGATGATATTCCTATAGGGGAAGATTTTTCCCTTTCTCCTTTCCCCGCTCTGTGTTGTCTGACCCTCTTGGAACTTTGGTCGATAGTCTGTCGGGGATGCTCCTTCTTCCCGACGATCCTTATCCACAAATTTCTCAACTGTTGTTTTTTCTGTTTTTCTCCATATTTTCCCTTATCTTTGGTCTGTCCTGCTCACATTTTGCTTTGCACCATTTTGGCAATTGGTAGTAAGCTCTAAAAAATCTTTCTCAAAACAAATTGTTGGAGAGAAAGTCTTTAAACAAAGAAAGTGATGACTTCAAAAGATAGAAAAAGAGAAAGTCTTTCTGAACAAATGTCGGGGAGAAGAAAAAGAAAAAAGAACTCATCTGAATAGTATAACCGATCCCAATAATCATGTCGCGCATTCCGAATCTAACCAACCCAGTCTATTTGTCAATCAATTTCTGATGGCTCCCTTTTGCTGGGGATAAACGTGCACCCCACGCTTCTGCCGAATCAACACCATTGCTTGATCCCTTGACAGATCCTTTCCGCCAATCATATCCTGTCGCCTCATAGTGCCCTTCTATGGGTTTTCACTAATAAGACTCTCATTTCTCTCAACTCTCGTCGCCTTATGGTGCCTGTGAAGGTTTTCACCATAAGACTCTCTCATTTTGTTTCTCTCAGCTTTCGTCACCTTATGGTGCCCATGAAGGTTTTCACCGATAAGACCCTCTCATTTTATTTTTCTTTCTCATCTGGGGATTGGAGTGTTACCGATAAGATTCTCTCTACTAGGGATTCTTTCGTCTATCAATTCCTTCAGCTTATGATCCTCTTTCAGTCGGGGATCAGTGTGTTATTCTCGGCTTTCATTTGCCTGACTTGGAACCTTTCAGATACTGATCGGGAGGTCTTTTTTGGACATTAATGTGGGTTTTTGTGTGGGGCTAAAACAAAAGGATATCAAAAGATTCAAAATATCTTAATTGGTGAAACATTACAACTCTTGGAATCAAACTTTTTCCAAAATTAAAAACATAACTTCTGCCCCAGTTTTCTTGCTTGGGGGATTTTTTTTATTTTTGTTACACCATGACCGAGCCGTGAGGCGCCTACGTATCCTCTTTGAGGAATCAAGTCGAACATAGTTCACTTGATTCCTTTGTTTTCTTGTGACTTTTTTTTTGTTATTATTTTTCATTTTCATTAATCTTTCCAAGCGAGGGGTATGAAGGAATAAATAAGGCTCAAAGGGGGAAGCAAAGGTTAAAGTGTTTGGATAGAAGAAAGAATTTCCTCCGTCATTTCATTCTCCGATAAATGCCAAGTACAAGCAAACAGACAAACATCAATTACAATCAAAGAAATTACACATAATATCTCTTGGCTGCGTCAGAATTAATAGCCATGTCGATGCACCTCCCCTCGACATATGTCAAACATAAAGCGCCACTGGATAACATCCTGGTCACAATAAACAGACCTTGCCAATTCGGGGCGAACTTTCCCTTTGCTTCGGCCTGATGTGGCAAGATTTGTTTCAGCACCTGCTGTCCCACTTCAAATTTCCTGGGACGCACCTTCTTGTTGTATGCTCTTGTCATTCTCTTTTGATACAATTGGCCATGACATACTGCTGCCAATCTCTTTTCATCAATCAGGCTCAACTGCTTCAATTGGGCTTTGACCCATTCATCATCATCAATCCCAGGCTCAGCGATAATCTGGAGGGACGGAATTTCAACTTCTGCTGGTATCACTGCTTCAGTTCTGTATACCAACAAATAAGGAGTTGTACCTACTGAAGTACGAACAGTAGTGCGATAACCCAACAATGCAAATGGTAGCTTTTCATGCCATTGCCTGGACCCTTCTACCATCTTCCTCAATATCTTCTTTATGTTCTGGTTGGCTGCCTCAACCGCGCCTTCGCCTTGGGACGATACGGGGTGGAATTACGGTACGTAATCTTGAACTGTTGACATACTTCTTTCATCAAACTATTGTTAAGATTAGCACCATTGTCCGTGATGATCACCTTTGGGATCCCAAATTTACAGATGATATGGGAATGAACAAAATCCACCACCGCCTTCTTGGTTATCGACTTAAAAGTCTTAGCTTCAACCCATTTGGTGAAATAGTCAATGGTCACCAGAATGAACCTATGACCGTTGGAAGTTGTCGGCTCAATAGGTCCAATGACATCCATTCCCCATACAACAAAGGGCCAAAGTGTTGACATTGTATGTAATTCAGTCGGTAGAGAATGAATCAGATCTCCGTGTATGTAATTCAGTCGGTAGAGAATGAATCAGATCTCCGTGTATCTAACACCGATGGCATTTTCGCACGAAACTGATACAATCACGCTCCATAGTGAGCCAATAATATCCTGCTCGAAGAATCTTCTTTGCCAACACATATCTGCTCATATGTGGTCCACAAACTCTAGCATGTACCACTGTCATCAAGGTCGTGGCTTAACCCGCATCTATACATCTCAGCAATCCCAAATCTAGTGTTCTTTCTTATAACACTCCTCCACTGAGGGAAAATCCATTGGCCAATCGCCGAATGGCTCTCTTTTGATATCTGGTGGCCTGCTCCGGGTATATCCCCATCTGGAGGTATTCCTTGACATCATAGAACCATGGCTCACCGTCAATTTCTTCCTCTATCATGTTGCAATAAGCATGCTGATCACGAACCTGAATATGCAATTGGTCAACATGAATCTTGTCTGGGTGGTGCAACATCGATGCTAAAGTGGCCAAAGCATCGGCAACCTCATTATGAACTCTTGGGATGTGTCTGAACTCCACTTATCAGAATCGCTTACTCAAATCATGCAAGCATTGTCGATATGGTTTGAGCTTCAAATCTCGTGTTTCCCATTCACCCTGAATTTGATGCACCAGGAGGTCCGAGTCTCCCAAGACCAAGACGTCCTGGACATCCATTTCTGCAGCTAACCGTAATCCCAAAATGCATGCCTCATACTCAGCCATGTTGTTGGTGCAATAGAAACGTAGCTGAGTCGTAACAGGATAATGATGTCCTATTTCAGAGATAAGTACCGCTCATATTCCAACTCCTTTTGCATTTGCAACTCCATCAAAGAAAAGCTTCCATCATGGTTCCTCGTTCAATTCCAACTCATCTATATGCATCACTTCTTCATCAGGAAAATACGTCCTCAAGGGCTCATATTCCTCATCAACAGGATTCTCAGCCAAGTGATCCGCCAATGCTTGGGCTTTCATGGTCGTCCTCATCACATAGACGATGTCGAACTCCGTGAGTAATATTTGCCATTTTGCTAACCTCCCTGTGGGTATAGGCTTCTGGAAATATACTTTAATGGATCCAGGCGTGAAATGAGGTAAGTAGTGTAAGATGACAGATAATGCTTCAATTTTTATGCCACCCAAGTTAGGGCGCAATATGTCCTCTCAAGTTGAGTGTACTTAACCTCACAGACTGTAAACTTCTTGCTGAGATAATAGATGACTTGCTCCTTCCTTCATGTGATATCATGTTGCCCCAGTATGCAACCAAATGAATTCTCCAGTACCGTTAAATAGAGAATCAATGGTCTTCCCGGTTCAGTTGGGACCAACACAGGTGGGTTTGATAGATACCCCTTGATTTGGTTGAAGGCTTCCTGACATTCTGCCGTCCATTCTATCGCAGCATCTTTCTTTAGTAGCGAAAAAATGGGTTCACAAGTCGCTGTGAGTTGAGCGATGAACCTACTGATATAATTCAACCTTCCCTACCGACTCATCACTTCCATTTTGTTCTTAGGTGGTGTCAATTCTTAGATGGATTTGATCTTTGACAGGTCCAACTCAATGCCTCGCCGGCTGACGATGAATCCCAACAGCTTTTCAGATGGAACACCAAATGCACATTTGGCCGGGTTGAGCTTAATGTCGTACCTTCAACGTCTTTGGAAAAACATCCTTAGGTCTGCTACGTGGTCTTCCTGACGCTTGGATTTTATGATCACATCATCTACGTACACCTCAATCTCTTTGTGTATCATGTCATGAAACACAGTAGTCATTTCTCTCATGTATGTTGCCCCAACGTTCTTCAAGCCGAACGGCATTACCCGGTAGCAATAAGTCCCCCATGGCGTAATGAAAGTCGTCTTTTCCGCATCTTCTTCATCCATCAGGATCTGATGATACCTAGCATAGCAATCCACAAATGACCCAATCTCACGTCCGGCACAATTATCGATCAAAATAAGAATATTGGGTAATGGAAAGTTATCCTTTGGGCTCTCCCTGTTCATATTGCGGTAATCGACACATACCCTAATCTTCCCATCTTTCTTCGGCATTGGCACCACATTAGCCAACCAATCAGGATATCGAGTGACCCGAATAACTTTTGCATGCAGCTGCTTGGTTACTTCTTCTTTAATCTTCACACTCATGTCTGTCTTGAACTTCCTCAATTTCTGCTTGACGGGAGGGCATGCCGGGTCAGTGGGCAATTTGTGAACCACTAGATCGTGTTTAAGCCCGGCATGTCATCATACGACCATGCGAAAACGTCTTTGAATTCAATGAGTGTTTTGATTAATTCTTCCATGATATCTGGACCAATGTGAATGCTTATTTTGGTTTCCCTAACATCGTCGGCATCCCCTAAATTGACAGCTTCAGTGTCATTCAAATTGGGCTTAGGTTTATCTTCGAACTGGTTTAATTCTCCGTTTATCTCTTCAAAGGCTTCATCTTCATCGTATTCTGATTCATCATCATAATCGACCTCTTGTACAATTAGTTCGGAATCAGATTGATTTTTTAGACTAGGTTGAAGATCCGTTGTGCATGCCATGTCATTAGAACCAGTATAAAGAGAACTGTTCAGAAAGAGAAAAGAAGAAAACAAAATTAAAACAAAATAAGGAGAGAAAACTTTTACTTTATTAAAATGTGGGATAACAGAGTTTCACACTTTTGCCGAATACAAAATAAAAATTGGATTACACCCTGGAATAATCCAAAAAACAAGAAAGAAAATCAGAGCCTACTACCAAGACTCTCTCCGGGTAGGAAGAGGAGTAGCTGTCCAATTGTTGATATTGGCCCTAGGCCCCACAAACTGTATATCTTCCCTACTGGAACCTTCTCCAGCTTCTATCACATTGACGTCGGTGAACAGCCTTTCAAAACTCTGATTCAAATCCCCATATGACCCAATCAGTGGCCCGAGAACTTTGGGGACTGACAACCTTCTTATACCTGCTTTGATAAAGGATCTGGAGAGAGGTGGAACCGGCTTGGGAAGAACCCAAACTCTTTTCTTCAACTTTCGAGCCTGTCTTATATCTGTTTCTATAGGCTTGAATCCAAGCCCAAAAGTATTCAGATTCTTGGGCAAAGAAACTGGTTGGATAACACCCTGCAGATCAACCCCCAAACCTTTTCCTGGTACAAACCCGCTATTTAACATTTTTGAGGCTGTCATGAAAGTGGACGATGCGATCCTAGGTAGTGGAAGGTCCTCGCCTTCAGAAATTTTGTCCACTAAGACTGCATCGAAAATCTGGTAAACCCATGGACCTTTGTCGTCATCGGTTTCTATGAATGGCATAATTGTGGGCCCTTACCGTCATCCCTGTGCACCACTATTTCTTGCCTGTCCCACTCAAATTTCAGCATCTGGTGCAATGTAGAAGGCACTGCTTTGGCGGCATCGATCCAGGATCACCCCAATAGAAGATTGTACGATACTGCCACGTCTACCACTTGGAATTCCATGGTGAATTCAACTGGACTAATGGTTAATTCTAGTATGATATCACCCACCGTGTCAATACCACCCCCATCAAAACCTTGAACGCAGACGTTGTTCCTATGAATTCGGTCGTGATCAACCTTCAGCCTGTTCAGAGTATTCAAAGTACAGATATTGGCGCTCGACCCATTATCAATCAATACTCGGGTGACCACCGAGTCTTCACATTTCACGGTCAAGTATAGGGATTTGTTGTGTTTTGTACCCTCTGCCGGCAATTCATCATCAGGAAACGTCACCTGGTTTACCTCGAAGATTTTGTTCACTATCCTTTCCAAGTGATTTATAGAGATTTTATCTGGAACATGAGCCTCGTTCAGGATTTTCATTAGTGCCTGGCAATGGTCACTAGAATGGATCAACAAGGATAGCAACGAAATCTGTGTCACATTCTTTCTTAACTGCTCCACAATGGAGTAGTCTTGGGCCTTCATTTTCTTCAAAAACTCCTCCGCCTCTTCCTCCGTCACGGTTTCTTTATCGCCACTGGGTTGGACCTTCTTAACTCTATGGGAGCAAAACACCTCCCCGAACGAGTTAACCCCTGGGCTTCACATATTTCTTCCACAACCTCCTTCCCCTTGTACATTACCATAGCTTTACTGTAGCTCCAGGGCACGGCTTTCTCGCTAATTATCAGCATCTGCATTACTGGCCTGATAACAACTGGCCATGTATATGCCGGCTTGCTTGGTACCCCTTGCGCCGTTACTTTGACCGGCTCTGGATTCTTTGGAACAACAAGCGAACTCTTCCACATTACCACCACTGGCTTGACATCCACCTTCTCCAAGTGTACCTCCGCTTCCCCACCGGTCGACTTTTCTTTTGGACCAGCACGAATCATCATCACCGTCTATGAGGGTTTCTTTAGCTCCCCTCCTTCGTGCACAAGTTCGATCATATGAGTTTTATGGTGTGCTGGCAACGGGTTCTGATTGATGTTGGGTGCCTCTGGTGTGTGAACCTCGATCTTATTGGCCTTAATAATATCTTGCACTGTATGTTTCAACTTCCAACACTTCTCGGTATCATGTCCGGGAGCCCCCGAACAATACTCACAGCTTACCGAGTGGTCCATATTTTTGGGAAGGGGATTTGGCAATCTGGGCTCAACAGGACTCAGCAATATTAACTGATTTAATTTGTGGAACAAAGCAGTATAGGTTTCTCCCAACTCAGTGAATGTTCTCGGTCTCTACACCCTTTCATTTCTGAAAGCCTGATTCCCGCGGAAACCTGGCCCTGAGGGGTTCCTGTAGGCCATTGGTGGTGGATAGGTGTTCTGTGGAGGTGGATACATATTCTGTGGA
Source organism: Nicotiana glauca (assembly GCA_026770625.1). Classification (NCBI taxonomy): domain Eukaryota; kingdom Viridiplantae; phylum Streptophyta; class Magnoliopsida; order Solanales; family Solanaceae; genus Nicotiana; species Nicotiana glauca. The sequence continues at coordinate 11,216 of MU701421.1, read as the reverse complement.
GGTGTGTAGGTATTTTGGGGACCGGCGCGCCCCATTGCGGGCGAGCCGGAGGCTGGGTATATGTCTGGGCTTGATGGACAGAGAAATGTGATTCTTGTGGTGGGTAGTAGGGTTGTGGAGGGTAATTTGGAGTGTGTGGGTAGTTTGGGTGATGGGGTCTGGATTGGTAGTGAGGGGAAGGACCTCTCTATCTAGACCAATTACCTGCCTCTATCATTGCGACCTCTTCTCTTTTCTTCTTCCCGAGCATACTCTTGTGCCGCTCTGAATGGTCTGAGTTGTTGCTTTAATCGCCGAATAGCTCAGGATTTTGTTGGACTTAAGTCCTTCTTCGATCATACCGCCCATTTCCACTACCTCATTAAAATATTTGCCAACTGACGTCACCAAGTGACCAAAGTAAGTAAGCTCTAGAGTCTGCAGAAAGTAGTCCACTATTTCCCCCTCTCTAATCGGAGGATTAACTCTTGCTGCCCGTTCTCTCCACCGGAACCCAAATTCTTGGAAGCTTTCTCCGGTTTTCTTCTCAAGCTTCATCAATGTAAGACGGTCAGGGACGATCTCAAGGTTGTACTGAAAGTGACCTGCGAATGCTTGTGCTAGATCGTCCCAAGTGTACCACCTTCTCGGATCCTGTCTTGTGTACCATTCCAGCGCGGACCCACTTAGACTTTGGCCAAAGTAAGCTATCAGCTGCTCATCTTTACCACCTGCTCCTCTCATCTTGCTGCAAAATCCTCGCAGATGTGCCATAGGATCATCGTGCCCCTCGTATAGATCAAACTTTGGTATCTTGAACCCTGCCGGCAATTGGACGTCAGGGAAAGGGCATAGATCCTTATAGGCCACACTGACCTGGTTGCCTAACCAGTGCATATTTTTGAAGGATTGCTCCAGGCGTTTAAATTTTTGCAGTACTTCGTCCTGCTCTGGGCTCTTTGCCGGCTTTTCAATCTCCGTCGGGACCTCAAAGTGGGGATTATAGGCATGTGGCTCGGGTGCTTTGAATGTGGGTTTAGGGGGGAAATATTGGGTATCGTGAGCCTGAAACAACGACTCACTAGATGATCTCTGTAGCATGGCTGGTGGGGATCCCATGAAAATAGGAACATTTGGTGGGGGAGGGTTCTGATTGGGTGGTGGAGCTTGGGGAACATAGGGATTTCTTCCCTGATAGTAGCGGTGACTGGGGAAGCTTGTCGAAGGGCCGGGGAGAGGGTATGCCGGCGTGTGTCCTGGTGGGAGAGTAGGAGTAATGGGTGGTTCAGGCCCCTTTTGTACCCTACCAAGACTAGCTGCATTTCGTTCATCTCCAGTCTCATTTTTCCATTTTTTCCATTACCTCCTTCAAGAGCTGACTTTCCGTTCTTTCCTCCTCAACACTGTTTTCTGAGTTAGTCATGCTTTTCGGTATATGCCCTTTAGATCTTGTTTGATAATGGTATGGTGCCAGTATGCTCTAACAAACTAACTATTTGAATTTGGAAAAACAACAAACTTGTCAGCATTAGAGTTTTAACAGATATTGCAATTGCACGTTGGGGGATGCAATGTTCTTAGGCAGTTAACCATTTCTAACATGTTTTTGCTCCGACCGCATATATCATCCCGGCTTATTTTATTTTTGCCTCTTTCAAATGTTTCGGAAACCCTCCATTTTTTTTTCTTTTCTTTTACTTTCTCTTTTTCTTTTTAGCGGTGGTCGAATCTTATGGGGATTGCCTACGTAGCATGTCCCCGCATGAATCAGACCGTGCATAGTTCTGGCCACAAGTGTAAAAAAAAATAAAGACATCATTTTTTGGATTTTTCAATTTTTATTATCAAAACATTCTATTTACAAGGCTAAAACATTTTTTTGAAAATGAAAACTTGAAATAGACTAGAGACTTTGATGCAAAAGGGAAAATACAAACTTCAATGGACAACAGACTCTAAAAGATAAATAAAATACAGACTCAACTAGGTATGCTTCAAAGCCTTAAATTTGTGTGCCCGCGGGGCGTTGTTCGGCCTTGGTGCGGGTTTTGGTGCAAGACCCCTTTGCAGATCCATCAATTCCTCCATGATTTGGTGGACATAACCCATGACTGAAGCAAAGAGGGTAGTACGATGCATTTTCTCACATGCTAGACACCTCATGGTGACGTAGTGCCCGATCACTTCGATTCTACCCCTGATTCTATCCCTTTCCATAAGCAATTGTTCTATTCGTTGATTCTTTGCTCCCAGTACTTGAGCGTTGTCAGCGAGTTGGTCCAGGAATTTATCCATTTGTTTTTCCATCCGTGCCATCAAGTCGTATCAGAGTTTCCTATCTGTCTTGGCATCTCGAGCTTGTTTAAAGACCCGCTCTTCGAGAGTGGAATTTGTTTCTCTTAAGATGGTGATGGTCCCCTCGTAATCTCTCTTTATTTGCTGCATATGAAGTGCCTGATGTTGTGCCCCCATGGTCCATCTGGGCCGGATCCTTGTTAGAGTGGCTTCTGATTTTTCCAAGTCTTCTTGACATTCGAGGGCTTTCTTTTCCAAACTGCTTATGAGTATTTCATCAACCCGGCTCCTTTTTGATATCTTTGCAGTTGTCTTCATCTTTTGAATCTGGGCTTGGAGTGCTTGCTTCTCTTGTACCCAATTAACTCTCTCCTGCTCGAAATCAGCCTGTTGTATATCCATGGCCGCTTCCTGTATTCCTTTATCCTCTTGTAAGGTGTGAATGTGAGATTGGAATTCTCGTGCCACTTCGCCTTTAGCATTCCTAACTCTGGACTCTATCTCCTTCTCCTAATCGACTGCATACTTTATGGACCTTTCTGTTCTTTGCTCGGGTATTACCTGGTTGTGAAACCACTCAAGGTATGCAAGGCTTATTTCCCCTCGTTCTCGGTGTGCTACCATTTCATCTGTATTAGAAAATCGACTACCAAACCAAACCTTTTGTGCATAAGATTCCTTTGGGGGCTCCTCTTTTGTGAATTCCCACACAAATGGACGCATGTCCTCAGTCGGGGGCCTCTTTTGTTCTCTCCCTAACTGACGCATGACGCGTAATGGTGCATGGCTGGAAACCCCTGAAACCCATGAGTATGTAGAATGGGCGATATGTCGACATGTGCATAACCTTAGCAGAAGGGAACCAATAATAGTTCCAAGTGAGTTTATCCACCTCTAACGAACCAAGTAATTCCCGCCAAGCCTTCACTCCATCTAGAAGATTACAGCCTGCAACCCTGCTCGGATGGCAACGAATGTAATTCAGCCAATTTTCATTTAAATTTATCACTATTGGGTGATGATAAAGATGCTCTATGAACCACATTTGCAGCAAAATGTTGCATCCTTCGAAGTAATCTCCATCTTCCTGGCATTGGATTAATGCTCGAAAAATGTCTCTCAAAATCATAGGAAGAATGGTATGCTCTTCGCTACTTTGTAAATACGAGACCACTGCCGATAAACTAGTTTTGATGCGCCCATCACATTTTGGAAAGACCATGGTCCCTAGAAACGAAATCATGAATGCGAAGATTCTCAAATCCCTCCAAGCGTCGTAACTTAGCTGGTTGACAAATTCCATGGTTGAGAATTTCTCAAATCCTTTCTCGTCACCAAACCTGTCATAAAGGTATTTCAATGGAACCCAGACTTCGTTTAAGCAATCCATTGGGATTCGACGGAGGCATAATTTCTTCAAAAAGTTACTCACACTTACTTTCCTGGGAGCGGCAGGTTTTTTTCTATGAAGATCTCTCCCAAATCCCGTGAACCCACCTAATTCTTCTAATGTGGGTGTCATTTCACAATTTTTGAATCTGAAGACATTATTTGTTGAGTCCCAAAAACCCACCAAAGCCTCAATAAGATCCTTGTTCGGCTCAATTCCCATGATATCTGTGAGGAACTTTAGTTGTTTAAAAACTTGATTTCGTTCCCAAGTAGCAAAACTAGCCCACCAATTACAGAGACTGCTCGGTGTCTTATCTCGGATCATGAACATAGGAGGCGCTTCATCCCTTGCCCTTTTCTGACCACTTCTTTGTTGGGAAATCATGATGATCCTACCAATAAGAAATAAAAATTAAGACTCTCCTAAACCATATACAGACTATGATCAATTTGTTTTGAATGAAGAAAAAATCGTCATTGCTTATCGCCATTTTTTTTAAAAAAATACCCGGTCTTGTCAACACGGCCTTTCAGTACTTGAAGAAGATTTGAAGGCTGTGTAAAAAGAATCCGGTATGACCATAGGTAGTTGTTCTTGCAAAACAGTCCTTCGGCGCCCCTTTGTAGGCGTTTGGCTATTTTACCCAAGAATGGCATTACCTTCACTAAGAACATTTATTTACCCCTAAATTTAATATTTTCAAAATAGTTGAGCCCGATATGGATTGCCTACGTATCCCACATCCGGTGATAATCAAACTTGCGTAGTTCATCCAAATAAAACAAACTATTTTTGAAAGCAAAAACATTTTTTTTTTCAAAAATTCAGCAGAGTTTCGACTGTATTTGGGCGTTGGTATTTTCAAAACAAGTGATTAACTCTCTTAACCCTATACACTGATATTTCTTCCTCTTTTTTCCATTTTTCCCAATATTCAAAAGCCGGTCAACATGCAAGTCCGAAGCAAATAAATGCATAAGTAGCAAGTAAAATGCATCATGATGGTCTTTTTCATTTTCGGGTATACCTGTCCTAGACAGACCCAACCCCTGTGTTGAGTCTCCAAAGTCAAATGTACGTGATGCAAACAAACGTTCCTACTAGTGATCCGGCATGTGGCTTTGTTATTCTAAGTTAACATGTTATTGGAGACAGTATCTATACTGGCTTACTTGAGGGGACAACTCGAGCCGATGAGGGTCAGTGCACCGGTAGCACTGCTTTCCGGCTTAACTGGTGTTGTTCCCCGCCTAAAACATGTGTGACTAAAATCATTCACCGGGTGCCAGGCACCTCGGCTATCTCAAAGAAAGCGGGGTATGTCAAGAAAATGCCCAATTTTATTTTCAAGAAGACTCAGAGGGGGTGCGTAAGAAGACAATTTATATACACAGTTCAAAATTATCAAAGCGGTAAAAAGCAATATTTAGCACATTTAAGAGAAACATATAATAAAGATCAGATAATAAATAAGCCAAATACAACAATTATTCCAAGATCGAATTCTTAAACCCTGAACCAGTGGTTCTGGGTTTGTAAATTCCCCAGCGGAGTCGCCAGAGGTGTCACACCTCCATTTTTACGCTACCGCACCCCGGGAAGGGTGTAATAAAGGGAGTTTTTTTCCAATTAAAGGACAATCGAAATGGGATTTATTTATTAAGAAATGGAGTCGCCACTTGAGAGATTTATGGTGTCCAAAGTCACTGATTTAAATCCCGAATCGAGGAAATAGTTGACTCCTTATTACAGTCTACGAATCAGAAATCCGGGTAAGGAATTCTGTTAACCCGAGAGAAGGTATTAGGCATTCCCGAGTTCCGTAGTTCTAGCAAGGTCTCTTAACTGTCATATTTGGCCTATTTATCTGATTTTATAACATGCTCAAACCTATGTGTATTTTTATCCATTTAAACCGCTTTGATTGTTATTATTTTATAGAGAATTGCAACGTCGTGAAAATGCATCTCGAACCATGTCACATCAATGTACCCGTGGTTGTCGACTCCGCTGAGATTTGGATTTGGGTCACATAAATGTGCACCCGAATTTTAAGAAGGTAAAATTATTAAACATGTGCCTAAAGAGACTAACGCGTTGTCATTTTTTGGGAAAAGGCCGTGAAATTCACTAAGCGGCCGATCCCGAAGTCTATACAATTATTATATCCATTTATTGAGGGCCCCGCAGCTTGTGCGTTCTATTTGGCGAGGCCCGTCCCATTTATTTTAAAAGGATCATTCTAAAGTGACTACATTTCTATTTTTCGTCCGTCTCTAAAAATGAAAGAGGAAAAATGTCCTAATTAATTAACACTTGAAAAGGCCCTAACTTAGTAGTTATTAGGTTAAAACAAAAGCAAACGGAAAATTTCACTCGAACTTGTATAAAGGGAGATTGTTTTGATTCTTATTCTACCAGTGAATATTACTAAAATGGAGATTATAAATAGAACATAAGATTGACGACAATATTACCAAAACAAACTAATTGTTCTCAAACTAATTTAAACTAACATTTTTAGATAAATTGAACTATTAGAAATAACCATATGTAATACAAAGCCATTTTTTGATCTCTTTTACAACTATTGAAAATACATCAGTATTTGAGAATTGACATTAGGCTAACATTGTTCAAACAACCATCTCAGCAGCCTTGAACCTATACGATGATACCTTCAATTCGTTTGAATCTATACCTCACACTCATAAAAGCTTGAAAAAAAATAGTAGCTCACATGGTCTAAATACAATTCAGCTAGGTACGTTTGCATAAAACCAGTCTCATTACAAAAACCAAACATTATACATATGCAACCTTATTACTCATTAACCAGTCAACTACGTATCTAGAATAGAGAAAAAAAGCTTTATTCAAGTATAAATCTAAACAGGAGGAATTCCACAGGAACAAAGCCTGGTCAACACTTCATTTCACCTCAAGCAAGAGTGTACAAATGTGTACCTGATATTGGAAGCAAAAGAAAAGGAAGATCAACAGAGTAACACAACAACAATAACAACAGTAGTGCAACAGCAGATACCAACAGCAACAGTAATAGTAACAGATTGGCCCAGCAACAGATTTATAATACCAGCAAAATCCCAGCAAACACACCAATGAAACAGTGACAAATGACCCAACCAAACTCTGGAAACAAACCAAATGACACCCCAGCAATATCCCAGAAATAAACCAGCAATCACAAACAGAACAGGATAAACCAGAAGTGCAAAGGATGCAAGGGATAGTTCTGATTTTCTGTTGTTTAACACTCAAAATCGAACACTCTCAAAAACTCTCAAACTATTGATCTCAGGACAAAAGACAGCCTGTTTTCACTCTCTAAAACTGGACTCTTGTTCAAAATCCAAAATCTCTCCTTTATACTGTCCAAAGTTCCCTTCCTTTCTGCAAAGCAGACCTTGTCAGCACTTAAGAGCACTCACGCTATTAGAAAAATATTCTTGCCCATAATATTCTCTTCCTAGCCCATTACTAAGTGTTTAATTCAATTGTTAATCCCATTAGGCATGGGCAACCTATTGCTTAATCATTTCTCTTTAAACTTTCCCATACCATTATGTCTTGTTCCCCACTTTTATTAAACAATACATTAGCTTTAATGTTATATTAACTTAGTGGACAGAACACTCAACTTAAACAATTCATCAAGTTTTCTATTCCCAAACTACCCTCCCTAATGCCCTGGAACTAATGAAAACACCCATGAAATCACTACCCATCAGCTATAAACAAATTCATCTAATTAATTGACTAGGTTAATCCCTAATCAATCATACTAGGGTAACTCAATGAGGTTTGATTCAATCAGAACAAGCATTTGGACTCAATTCATGAAACTCACATTACAATTCAAATTTGAATTTGAATCAGGTCGGATAACACAAAAATAGAGATGAAAATTCAAGAAACAAACGAACATGATTCTTGACCTAAACAAAGTGTATGAACACTGTAATATACTAAACTAACATGCAACAAATGATAGACAACGAAGAGAATAAACAAACATAACATCACTGAGGCAATCTGAACCAATCAGCAATAGTAGACAATCACAGTCTTATACAAAAATTACTGATACTAACTAATTTGAATCATTTCGAAGAAGAAACAGAATTCAGAGTAAACACACAAACATTTGATCCTAAAGCAAAAGGGTAGAAGATGAATTTACTGAACAAATCAGAAAGAACAAGAAAAACAAAAAATGTTGAAAGCAAAACCCAAGGACTCACCTGACGAACTGAAAAATCAAAACTTGGTTGTCCCAACTTTGAACTCGAACCTCTGTTTCTGGTTTGAGATCTAAATGAAACTTAATCGAATGTTCTCAATTGATATCATTCGACTAAGGTCAATTACGACCTCAATTTCTTAATCCCAGAGTTAGGGTTCCTGGTCAATTTCTCTGATCGAAAATTCGAACCCTTTGGCACTGATTCGAAGAAAACTCCTAGGGTAGTGGGAATCGGGAGCCTCAGGTGGTCAACTGGTGTTGATTTGGGGTGGTTTAGGGTTGGCGCCGCCACTAGGGAATTTTGTGGCGGCGCTAGGGTTCTTGGCTAGAAAATGATATTCGACACCCCTGGGTCTGATTCGAAGGGAACTGAGGTTGGCACGGTGATGGGGAGGTTGTTGTGAGGTGATGGTGTAACTTTGGAGGTCGTTGGGTAGGCTTGGGTTTCTGACCGATCTTCGATCTGATATTCGAAGAGATTGGGAATGATTTGGGGCGTCTCTGATTGTTAGAGACGGAGGGGGGTTTGGCTTAGGGGGGTTGGGTGCATTTGGTTAATTATATACTCAATGAGAAAACCAATCCATGTCGTTAGATCATTTGAGATCAATGGCCTGGATCAATCGACTAAACCAAAAGGTGTCGTTTGGCCTTCTCTAGGACTGGATGGGTTTGGGGAATGGGTCGGGTTGGTGAGACGGGTTGGGGATATGGGATGAGGGCCATTGGATTGACATGGTTTGAATGGCTCAGATCTTTTGATGACGAAATGACGTAGTTTGGTCTTCAATCTATGTCGTTTCGTGTGTATTTGAGGCTAGACGATTTGGACCGGGTGAGGATGTTGATTTGGGCCTGGTTACGGTCAAATTTGGATGGCCCAGTCTAGTTTTTCTCTCTATTTTCATCTCCTTAATTTCCAGTTAATAAAACCAAAAATTCTAAATTAAATGATAAAATCAAAAATTAACTAAAATGCTAATTGACTCCTAATAATAATTATCACACAAGTTTAAACCCAAATCAAATCTCACAATTTGACATTAAATGCTAAAAATGCAAAAATATATATTTATGTGATTTTTTCATTTTTGTAAAACAGACTAAAAATGAAAATGCGACATATTTTTGTATTTTCATCGATTTAAACAAATAAACATGCATATACAGACGCAAACAATTACTAAAAATATCACGAAAATTTGACGAAAGGAATGTAATAAAACATACACTTTTTGTTTTGATTTTGTGGGAGTAATTCATGTAAGGCAAAAATCACGTGCTCACAGTCGTCGTGGGGCTGATACAAAGCATCTATATCCTCTTCACAAAAGGTAAGGGCGTCATTGGGGATGTATCTTCGAGTCCGTTTCTCCTTTGTGATAGATATTTTTGTTTTCCTCATCATAGGTTCTTGCGGGGTATTGACGCCGCCCATATTCATGTAGATGACGTGTTGAGTTCGTTTACCTCATTCTTCTTGGCTGCCTCTCTGTCTCGAAACTAATTTTTAGCCCGATCGCTGAGGAATTCTTGGAGGTGTCCTTTGTTGAGCAGTCGGGCTACTTCTTCTCGTAGTTGATGGTGTGTTGTGGAATTTGCACTTTAAGTTGTAATTCCTCTATTAAGGATCCGATTGTATTGGTTTGGGCCACTTTGTATCTCAGATTTTGCTGATAACGAACACGATGTCTGATACGTCGACGGTAAAATTGTATTCTGATAAGTGAGGTGCGTTGACTGGTCTAATATTTCTGTCAAACCGGGTCCTGTTGAAGACCCCTCGAGGATCCTGTCCTCGATCCATCTTCCTATCATCGCAGGGCAGATTGAGCCTTAGGGCGTTCCTTCTGTCTTAGAGGTACGGCTGATATCGTTCTTTGCTTGGCTTTGTCTCTTTTGTCGGGAATCTGCTTTTGTATACCGAGCCCGATGGGGCCCCAGCTGGTCATCCTTTGCCCTGATCTTCGATTGGTACCAGTTATGGACGTCTAAACAAATTGCGGCTGGGCATTCAATTAGATTTTGTTTCTGTTGTTTGGAGGCCATAGAGCTCCGTTCATTCAGGCCTTGGGTGAAGGCATGCATCGCCCAATCGTTGGAGACTGGTGGTAACTCCATCCATTCCATCTGGAACCGAGACACTAACTCTCGCAACATCTCTTTTTCTCTTTGATTGATTTTGAAAATGTAGGACTTCCTTGTCGTTACTTTAATGGCTTCAGTGTGTGCTTTTACAAAGGAGTCCGCTAACATGGCGAATGAGTCTATGGAGTCGGGAACCAGGTTATGGTACCACATCAAGGCCCCCTTTGAAAGTGTTTCTCAGAACTTTTTCAATAATACGGATTCGATCTCATCACTATTTATGCCATTACCTTTTACTGCATAGGTATACGCGGTGACGTGTTCGTTGTGGTCGGATATGTCATGTATTTAGGGAATTCCGGCATTCTGAACTTCTTCGGGATAGGTTTTAGCGTCGCTTCTTCGGGGAATGGACTTTGAATGAATTTTTTTGAATCTAGACCCTTAAGAATTGGAGGGGAGCCAGGGATCTAATCGACCCTAGAGTTGTAGGTTTTGACCCTTTTATCGTTGGCTGCGATCATTTACTATCCTAACTCAGCCCTTTTGGTGAGGTCCTCGAGTAATTTTATGATAGCGGGATCAGCCACTGACTCGTTGTTGCTCGACCTTTCGAGTACCCGCTCTACGAGGGGAGCTGTATCCGGTGCCACTGTACTGGGGGTTCATGGGTGGCTCTGTAGCTGAGCGATTGCTAGTTGTTGTGAATACAACATTTCAAAGATAACGTGAAGGCTAACTTCTTGTTCTTCATGGGCCGGGGTTTTTTGCGCTTCTATTTGGTCGCTGTATCATACGCTCCTGTCGGTGTGAGATGTTTCGTCTACTTTCCAAGTGTCCTGTGAGTCCGTGTCTACTAAGATTGGTCCAGGAAGGCCTTCAAGATTCTGTGGAGGTGCTCCGACAGTCGGAATGGCTACGCCGTTTTCCCCATGGTCTTCGAGGTCGTTGTTCTCAACCCTGTTTATCGAGTCGTACATTTTGACCTACAATCAAAGAGTTCTCGGGAAAGATAAAGTGTGAAAGATATCGTGCGTTCAATGGACGAAAATAGGAAGAAAATAATCACTATTATTTTTAGCCCCACTGTGGGCGCCAAACTGTTTACCGTTAAAATGTTAATAATAATTAAATTTGTAAATAGGACTCTACAAATACGTGATCTATTCCCGAGCTAGTTTGAGAGGGGTGATT
>MU701419.1:43764-72245 GCA_026770625.1 Nicotiana glauca | reverse complement strand
TGTATAGGCATGGTGACGAGTATCTATACACCGGTGTCTAGCATGACCGTAGGTCTTTGTTGGTACTTGTTTTGGTATAGTTTGGGACTCTTCCAAGCTAATTAATGATTTGCTACATAATGTGAAAAGTTGAGGATTAATTATGAATTGTGAATTCTTTGGAGCGTTGGCTCAAACGATAAAATACTATCGAGTAAGAAATGAAAGAATTGGAAAGAGATGTGATTATCTCCCTTGCCGGGATGTGTAAATGATTGTTATTGCTCCCTTGCCGGGATTTGGATGTTTAATTGTGTTCTTCCCTTGCCTGGACATTTCTTCTTATTATTTATTTCCCTCGCCCGTTTGGTTGTGATTGCTGTTTGGGTGAGGAAGAGTGATTATGTACGAAGGGTCATTCCGTGCCATTGTTGATTATACTATGCACGAAGGGTCATTTCGTGCCATTTTTTGATTATATTCACACGAAGGGACATTCCGTGCTATTGTTGATTATATTATGCACAAAGGGTCATTCCGTGCCATTGTTGATTATATTCCACGAAAGGTCATTCTGTGCCATTGTTGTGAGAGTTATGTGAGGAAAAGCACGAAGGGTGATGCCGTGCATTTTATTTGATTGCCTTGGGTGAGTATGAGAGTAAAAGCACGAAGGTTGATGCCGTGCAACTGTTGGATTTCTTGTCTCTGTTAATTATTGTTATGCCCTGTTTCTTATTTAAGTTGATGACTTTTATATCCGGATTGTACTCCCCCATAGCATGTTTCCCTCCCTTTTAACTGTTTAGTTTTGGTATTCTTTCCTTTTGTTGCACATATATATATATAACTGTACAGGTTAATTTGGTAGTCCTGTCTAGCCTCGTCACTACTTCGCCGAGGTTAGGCCAGGCACTTACCAGCACATGGGTTCGGTTGTGCTGATGCTACACTTCTGTGCTTTTTGCACAGATCACGGTATCGGGGCAGCTTTTGGGCCACAGCAGTAGCACGTTGGGTGGGAGCTGACTTCAGTCCAGGGACTAAGAGGTAGCCTAGCTGGCGTTCACAGGCCGGAGTCTCTTTCCATATTTTCTGTTTGTTTTAATTGTACCGAGACAGACACGATGTATTTTTCTATTCAGACTTGTTTGTAGCATTCACTAGTAGTCCGTGAGATAGCGACTCCAGTTCTTGGGTAGCGAAATATTTAACTTTCGCATTGTTGGTTTCCAGTTAGCTTATGTTTTAAAAGACTTCCGCATTTAATTAAAACTTGTTATTTCATTATTGTCGTGTTGTTATCCGAAGATGTTTAAATGCTTGGCTTGCCTAGCTCCGACAGTAGGCGCCATCACGACCCTCGATGGTGGGAAATCTGGGTCGTGACATAATCACTAAGCGACCGTGCTAGAACCACGGAATCTGGGGGTGCCTAACACCTTTCCTCGGGTTAACAGAATTCCTTATCTAGAATTTTTGGTTCGCAGACTTTAAAAAATAAAACTTCCTTGATTTGGGATTTAAATAAATCGGTGACTTGGGACACCGTAACTTATTCCAAGTGGAGACTCTGAAAATAAATAAATAATCCCATTTCGAATAATGTCACTTAAATTGGAAAAACTCCCTTATATCACCCCTCGGGTGGTGTAAAAAAGGAGGTGTGATATCATCTGATCACTGTGAGACCTTTACTGACTCTCTTTACCTGCTACTGTGCTTCCTTCACTTTTGATTCTGTGCAACGACTCGACTTTGTATACTACTGTGCTTCGAGTGGATCTCTTCTACTACTAAGTCCTAGCTTATTCCTGCTACTACTATATGCTTATGTTGTTTCTTTTGCCAAAGGGTTTGGCCTTGCATGTCTGATACTGCCATTCATTCTATTTATATGTTAAGGTGCAGAATCATGACCCTTTATTGACTGAATCTGAATCCTTCAATCTTTTGATTGATTGCCAAAGGGTTTTCTGATGAACCCTAATCTTATTAGTCTGTTCAAATTGATTGATTCTCTTCCTTTAATTATTGTGATGTTTTACCTCGAACCTTTTCCCAAATTAAGCATATATTCTGCACCTAGACTTAATTGTATATTCTATTTTACTACCCCTTTATATGGCAAGAATCAATTTCTCTCAAACTGATTTATTTCCTTAATTAGCCTGATTAGTATCCGTTTGAGCAGTACTTCCTTGATTTACGAGAAGTACTTGTGTTAATTAATTCTGATTGTGATTATTTCCATATTTATGTTAAGCCTTTGCTTATTACCTTAATTTTTACTCCTTTTCAAAACTATAAATACCCACCTTCTCTTCTTTCAAACACAAGGCATAAAACATTTGGGTTCAGACACACACCTCACTAAAATCTCTCTCTTTTCTATGTTGCCACTTGTATTGCTGCCTTACCTAGCCGACTGAAAGCCAAGGCTAGGCTGTGGGAAGCTTGCTCATTTTTCTCTGCATTTTGCATCTTGACTGGAATGTTCTAACTAATTTTCAGCATCAACAACAACATGTTTCTTTACTATTTCTTTCATCCTTGTTTGTCTCCTATTTGTATTTAACCGAATTCCATTATTAAGCTTGTTGTAGTCTGCCTTTTTTGTTCTGAATTAATGCTTCTGTTAATTACTTATCATGGCTTGTGAACCTTAAATCCCCATCCCCAATGTGTTTGGTATCTATGGTTGGTTTGGGGCATGACATCATTAAACATTGTTGTGCATAACCTAAACTTGATCCCCCTGGGATCATTACCTCCATATTTCCTATAGTTGTTATGTGTTCTGGTTGGCTTATAGGCATGCCAGCACCTTCTATTGTTGTGCATGCCCAAAGATGACCCCTGTCTAAGTACATAGGCTCCTTGCAATGGATTCCCAACCCCTGACCCTCTTTGTATAAAGTTATCAACTATGTGTTTTACTAATTACTGTTTCCCTATTACCCTTTACCCATATCCTTTATCCCCTCAGTTTTAAAACTCTATTCCTGCACTTCCATTATCTTCTTAGACTTAAGTTCTGCCCCTCTTATGTGAGCCTTGCCTTGGGACCCATGAGCTCCCTCTGATCTTGGACACATAAGGGCCGGCCCTTCCACTCTTCTCTCATCTCTATCTGGTTCTATGAACCTGGGTATAAGCACTGCCCGAGGTCCCTTGAGACCCTTAGGGAACTCTAACAGACCCAGGTCCGACAAAGGTTTTGAAACAAATGATATTTGAGGCGTTTTGTTCCATAACTCAGAGAGAAAGTTAGAATTAGGCTTCCTATGGTTGTAATTTCCCAATTTTATGTATTTTCTTGATGTAATTCGGCAGCTGGTCTGTAATAACTTGTAAAAAACATTTGGGGTTGGCTAGAGAAAAAGGGATGGGTAATTATGCATGCTCGAGGGTAGAAAACATGGCTATAGGATTTGTGTATTGAATGATTCAATTCTGCACTTAGAAAGCATGCCTATAGGACTGTTTTACATCCTGCGTGTTCAATTCTGCATTTTAGACACCATGCCTATAGGGGTTCATTTAAAATTTTGCATGTTCAACTTCACACCTAGATAACCTGCCTATAGGACTTTATTTAAATTCTGCACGTTTCTTACAACTTATACATTATGCTCTAGGATATAAATGGCTATAAATGGGTATCATGTTTATAATGTTAAAATCAGTATAACGTATAGAAATCATGCCTACAGGAATTCCCAGGTAAAAAAAAAATCCTCCCTATTTCCATTTCATATTCGACTAGATATCATATCTATAGAAATTAGAATCAGTAACACTACATATAATATCTATAGGATTTAAAACCAGCAATAATGGATACCATCACCTGAGATCAGTCTAGTTAAAAATCAGTCTATTCTGAACCAGTTTTCAAGTAACTCAATCTCCCTATTTAACACGGTTTAGCAAGCATGCCTATAGGATTTCAAACCACTTTTTTTTTAAAGTTTATTACTGCTTTGCCACATTCCAAATCCGTAATAGATACCATGCTCATAGTATTCTACCCCAAACTCTTAGGCAAACCTTAGATAATAACAACAAATAAAGCTGAGCCCGTTTTTGTTAATTAATAATTGCTACAACCAGCAGTCAGGCCTGATTCGAACTTCTTATCTGAGTTATGAAATAAATTGGTCTGCTTCAACAACTTAAGCTCCCCTTTTACCTTAATATTTCCACACCTTGCTTGTTGTTTGAGTCATGCTATTTGATTGCCTTGTTTGAGGAGGTATATGTGGGCCTTCATTGTTTATGCACTTCCCTTGTTATTGTGTTGTCCTATATGTTTTGTATGTCGCCTTAGATTTTTCATGTTTGAAACTCCAAGTCAGCCTAATACCCATCCCTTTTAGAAATAGTAGTCCTAAGTGCCTCCGAGACTGATAGAAATGGGGCGGGTAATAGCATGCAATAGTAGTCGAGACCAATCCGCGCTTTCGTACCTTAACGGGGTGGGAATGGTAGATATGAATATGATGACAGGTGCACTAATACCACGTGTATCCCCTCTTTTGAGGAGTGATTACTGGGTCATTGATGTGATCCATATTATGAATAAACCTAGGACCCCCTTTTCCTCTCTTTCTTTGTCTTTAAAGTATTGTGACTTCTTTTCAAAACCAGCCTTTTAATAACTGCTCTTTCATAGTTTGTTTACTTCCAAGCATTTGTGTATTAAAATTCCCTCTTATTTGAGCCTTATATGCTTACATGTTAATTGCACCAAATTCACAAAGAATTTTCTGGCCGGGAACTACACTAGTGGATCCTGAGGGGTGCCTAACACCTTCCCCTTAGGATAATTTCAAGCCTTTACCCTATCTCTGGTTATCAAAATGTAGTTGTAGTTGAACCTTGTAGGTGTCCTAATGCACCATAAATCATTAGGTGGCGACTCTTCAAAAACTCAAAACCCAACTCTCAAAAGGAACGAGTTGTCCCATATCCAAATGTCATTAACCCGATTCTCCCGATGCGAGGAGGGAAAAAAGGGGCGCGACAGCTCCCATCAGGGTTATGAGACAGGCAGGCAGGAAGAAGGTCATACCGCGAGTTGCTAAAATGAGTCACTATAGGACATATTTTTAGGATAACGATGTCACATACAAATGTGAAGTTCAGCATATGTGGCAATTTGAAAATTATCGTAGAAAAGGATACCATCGAGCCAGATCAGTGTCATGCCGGTTATGTGTAATTTTACCCATCATGGTTGGAAGATAACATAGCAGGAATTTTTGAGCCAAGGGTTGGTCTAGGAAATAGAGTCATAGATGAAATTGCCGAGGCCCAAGTGAAGTATAACGAACTATGCCGAAGAGTTCACGAGTCCGTAGCCGAGCATCGGGAGCGACACATGACCGTTATGGAACTAATTAATGAATGGAGGGAGATGGCTGTTAAATCAAGTGAAAGGTTGGAATATCTGGAGTACAGTCTGATGGAATTGGAGGGAAAAATGAGGAAGAGAGTCACCGATTGCCAGAACACCGAAAGAAGTGAAGGAGGACATTTAGCAAGGGCATACTTACTGCTGAACTTGCGCGAACTGGAGAATTTGATCGACAAAGCCAATAACATCTAGCCTGGAGAATGTCCTTCTTGGACCAAGTAGGTTAGGTTTATTTAATTTTTCAAATGTAATAAGGCCAAGTTCCATCAGTTACTTATCTTATTTTGAGTCGTTTTAAATTCATCTATTTTTACATTAATAAAATGAGTCAATTATTGGCATTGAAATTCTCCAAATCAACGTGTCTCAAGGCCTACCTCGGGCACAATGAGGCTCCCAAACTAGGACGTGGATTTACTTCCCGAAATATCTATTTAAATACTACAAACATTTTTAGAATAATTACTGACTTGTTTACCTTTTGTTTTTCTTTATTATTCTCATCCCCTAAGGTTGGTTTGCACATACTGGCATCATTAGTATATCACACCATATGTAGAGGCCCTCCTTCGAGTAATCCGAAAAGCAGAGGAAAAGCTAAGATGGATGATTTGAGTGGTATCTGAAAAGAAAATGCTGAGCATATTGAAACTTCAGACGGTCGGAGTACTCTGGCCCAGAATGATTTGGTCCTACGATTGGAGCAGAAAATACTGGAGTTACAAGGAGAACTTGAGTAGGTCCGCAACTTGGAAAACCTCTCCCTCACTCTGAATGTCCCAGACGTTAACCAACAAAATGCTCAAAACCCAGCACCTCCTTAAAATACGCCAAACCAACGTCGAAAAAATCCTCCCGCACCCCATCAATATGCCACACCACCTCAAATGTGATGACCCGGCCCGTCGTCACGTGAGTTACCACCTCGTCTCCCCCATATTATGTTGTTCTATGTTTCAATATCAGTATTTGAGTTGATCGGATAAAATTGAACTGGTTTTAGTGGGAAATGAGGCACATAGTCTCCTTGAAGGAAGCTTGTTTTGGAAAAATCAACCGGAAGTTGACTATATAGTTAGAAGGCTCGGATATGAATTCTGGTGATTTGTTTAGCTTCGGGGGATGATTTGTGACTTAGGAGTGCGATCAGAATTAAATTCGGAGGTCCGGTGTAGAATTAGGCTTGAATTGGCGAAGTTTGAATTTTGGCGGATTCTGGTTGATAGGTGAGATTTTAATCCGAGGGCCGGAATGGAATTTCGAGAGTTTCAGTAGCTTCGTTAGGTGATTTTGGATATGTCTGCAAATTTTTAGGTCATTCGTACATCGTTTGGTTGGATTTTTGATCAAAAATGCATTTAGGAAGTTCTTGAAGAACTTAGGCTTTGATTTGGGGAAATTTGATGATTTTGATGTTAACGATGGTGTTTTGATGATTCGAGCAAGTTTGGATTGGGTATTAGATCATGTCTTTGCTTTTGGTTGAGGTCCCGGGGGCCTCGGTGTGATTTCGGGTGGTTAAACGGGAATTTTGAGGCATGTTGCAGGTCTGGTTTTTATGGCTTCTGATATTTCCGCATCTGCGGAAAAGGAGCCGCAGAAGCAGTTCTGCAGATGTGGCGGGGAGGTCGCAAATGCGGTCCATGAGGGGCTTGGCAACTTCCGCAGAAGCGGAAGGCAATCCGCAAAAGCGGACATCGCAGGAGCGGGTTGTGATCGCAGAAGCGGTCCTGAGGATTTTTGAATTAGACCGCAGAAGCGGTCCTTTTTCGCAGAAGCAAGAGCCGTAGGTGCGGTCTCCCAACCGAAAAAGTGGAAATCTGGCCGCAGAAGCGGTCCCGCATAAGCAGAAGCGGGACCGCAGAAGCGAAAATCGGCCTGGGCAGAAGGGTTTTAAAATGGCATTTCATCCGCGACTTGGGGGTTATTTTCCTCCATTGTTGGGAATCTTGGAGAGCTTTGGGCGAGAAATTTCGAGGGTTTTGACTGAGAATCGAATGGAGGTAAGTTCGTTGGCCTAATTATTCAAGTTTATGGTAGAATTTACATGGAAATTGGTGGAAATTCATTGAAAAGGGGGTTAAGCTAAGGGCTTGAGTTTTAATATTTCAAATTAGAATTCGATAGGTCATTTGAGCTCGGATTTGTGACATCTTGGTATGTATGGACTCGTGGCGAGACGAGGAATCCGGTAATGTAAATTTTATAATTTTTCGATAAGCGGACCCGGGGCTTGGGTTTTGCTAGTTTCGAGATTTTTGCTTTATTTCGATTATTTTCGATTGAGTGTTGTCCCATTGGTATATTGTGATGTATTCGCTCTATTTTTTGTTAGATTCGACGCACGTGGAGGCCAATTTGAGGGGCAAAGGCGTCGCGAGCGAGGAATTTCACCGGTTCGAGGTGAGTAATGATTTTAAATGATGTCCTGAAGGTTTGAAACCCCGGATTGCACAACGTAGTGCTACGTTGAGGTGAGACACGCGTTATATGACGAGCGCAGGGTCATTTACTATTGGGGATTGTGACTTGGTCCATCCCGATTGATATTTTTTTCGCGTATTTGATAAAGACTTATTTTTCACCATAATTTGGGCTTATTGCCATAATTTGGGCTTCGTGCCAATTATTTGAAATCCTTTTTGAATTTCCATCACTATTTTTCCTCACTAATTGAAATATTATTTGAACTCAGTCCAATTGAATTATACTATTTCATGAACTCAGCTACATTTATACTCAACTTGAGATTTAAATGATGTTTATAATGTTGTTTGAGCTGAGCACCATTGTTTTACTGATGTCCAAGGGGCTTATGATTATTTTCTGGACTGATTGAGGCCGGGGGCCATATGTGAGGATATGTTGAGTGATGTAGGGAGGCTTTCAGGCCTCGAGTGTGATGTGTGAAGGCTTTAAGGCTTTATGATATTGTGCTTGGGCTGTAGGAGCCCCTCCGGAGTCTGTACACACCCCCAGTGAGCGCAGGGTACCCAGGTGAGTTGGGAGTGGGCCCGAGAGGCCGATGTTGTGTTTTGTGAGTTGGGAGTGAGCTTGAGAGGCTGATGTTGTGTGTTTTGTGAGTTGGGAGTGAGCCCGAGAGGCTGATGTTGTGTGTTGGTGAGTTGGGAGTGAGCCCGTGGGGCTGATACTGTACTGAGAGTTTGATATTGAGCCCGAGGGGCAAGTTTCTGATTATTCCTTACTTGTTGAAATTAAGTGTCTTCACTGTTTTTAAAAGAGAACCATCTGTTACTTCACAGTTTTATTGCGTAACTGATTTTACTGCTTGAGATAGTGTTATTTGTGCCTTTATGAGATTTCATGCTTTCAGTCATTATTTATTTTTATTACTCACTGAGTTGGAGTACTCACTTTACTCCCTGCACCTCGTGTGCAGATGCAGGTAATTGTTCACCCGGTAGCGGGTTTTGAGCTGATTGGAGATGTTGCCATCGTAGCTGAGCAAGGTGACCATCAGCATTCGCGACACCGTATCTCTTCCTTTGATTCTAAATTCCATTATATATATTACTGGTCTTACAATAGTGTTTAGATTCTTTAGATGCTCATGACTTGTGACACCCCGATTTCGGGCTGAGTTGGGCTGGTTCCCTGTTTTATCATTTCCTTCCGCATTTATGACAATGTACACTAAGGTTTGACTCATTCGTGTTAAGTAACTGTTAAAAGAGGTTTTGTTAATCTGTTGGCTGGCCTCGTCTTCACGAGAGGCGCCATCATGACCGGGTTGGGATTTTGGGTCGTGACATCAAAATCTCAATCCTCTACCAGTACCAACTCATCCACAACACCAACATCTTCCTACCCTGTACCCACAAACCACTACCTATCACACTCCTCAGAATACACCACAACTTGTTCCCGATCCTCAAAACTCGACCAACGACCACCACCATACCCAAATCCCTGGCACCCATAAAAACAACCCCATATATGTGGAATTATTACCTCACTCACCTCAACCAATCTCCTATACACCAAAATCTGCCGAGAAAGACCCGCTCATCAAGAACATGGTCGAGGAACTCGAGAAGTTGACAAGTCGAGTTCAGCGTGTTGAAGGAGGTTAAGGGATTGGGGTCTGAACTATGAGGATTTATGAATTCAACCAGATGTGGAACTTCCAAAGGCCTCCCAAGTTCGAAATGTTTGACGGAGCGGGTGATCCCAAGGTTCATCTGAGAACTTATCGTGACAAACTCGTGGGTACCAGAAAAGATGAAAGGATTCGAATAAAGCTCTTCATGAGATGTCTTACTGGATATGCCCTGTCCTGGTACATAAGCAAGAATCCTAAAAAGTGGGCCAATTGGGTGAGCATGTCATTAGAATTTATGGATCGGTTCAGGTTTAATATGGAGAATGCACCAAATGTCTTCTATATCCATAACCCAAAGAAGAAGCCAACTAAGACATTCTGCGAGTATGCTACTCGATGAAGGCCGGAAATAGACAAGGTCAAACAACATTAAACGAGGAACAGAGGAACAAGTTCTTTGTTAGAACACATGACCCATAATATTATAAAAGGCTAATGGTCATTGAGAATCATAAATTCTCTGATATCATCAAACTTGGAGAAAGGATTGAAGAGGGTATTAAAAACGTGATGGTGAAAAATTTTGAGGCACTGCAAGCCATGAACAAAGCATTGCAATCAGGTGGAATATCAAAGGAGAAAGAAGTAGGGGCGGTAATGGTGGCCCAAGGTCCAAAATCTCCACTCACATACCAAACACCTCCACCTACATAACAATCCTCACCTCCCAGATATTTTCATCCTATTGCCTATCACACTTATAACACCCAGCCATCCTACTATCATTCACCTCCAACTCATTCAAATTACCAGAAACCCCGACCTAATTTTGATTGCAAACCACCCAGACAATACACCGCCATTGCTAAACCCATCGACCAGCTGTATGAAAAATTGAAGGTTGCTGGTTATGTCACCCATATTCCCGCTGTGACAATGGAGAATTCATCTTAATAGGTCAAACCGAACAAAACATGTGCATATCATTCCAGTATGAAAGGGCATACTATTGACGAGTGCCGAACATTAAAAGATAAGATCTAGAAATTAATTGATAATAAATTCATACATGCGAAGGAATCTGCACCCAACGTCTGCAACCATCCTCTTTCAGATCATAGGAGCAAAAGGATCAATGTGATATAAAATGACGAGGAGTGGAATCCCGAAGGATCAATCGGACTCATCAAAGAGGGTGATGATCCTAAGAAGCCCGCAATCACGCTAAATCCTATTGTGGTACAGGTACAACCACCAGTTGAGGTTGAGGTAACTGCGTCAGTTCCATTAGAGGTAGAGGTAGCACCACCTGCAGCCACACCTGTTCCATTTGAGGTAGAAGTGGACACACCTTTCATAGTGACAGTAGCAACCACACCTCATTTCAAGTCCAACGCCATACCTTGGGATAACGTTGTCGAGGCTAGGCAAAAGGGAAAAGCAAAGATGGAAGAATCTGGCACCGCACAAGGGATGACTAGAACTTGAAGGATCTATATGCCCGAAAATTTAGGAGGATCGAGAAAGGAGGCTGGTACCAAAAAACCTGTCATTGAAACTAGACTAGACTATCTTTGGAGGAAAGTACATGCGAGAGAATACTCTGTCGTCGATCATTTAAACAAGACTCCCACCCAGAGATCTATCCGATCACTATTGCAAAATTCTTAAGCACATAGGAGTGCTCTGATGAAGGTGTTAATGAAGCTTATGTGCCCAACAATATCACCAGTAGAGAGATGGCCAACATGGTAGGGCAAGTACTGGAAAGTCACAAGATCACCTTCCATGAAGAAGAACTACCACCTAAAGGATGATGTCACAACAGGACATTGCATATCCCAGTATAGTTCGAGGACAAATTTATCTCCAGGGTCTTAATAGATGGGGTTTCAAGCCTCAACATTTGTCAATTGACTACTCTGAAAAGTTTGGGAAAAGATTTCTATGAGAATACAGGCAGGAAGTATGAACGTGAAAGCATTTGATGGGTCTCAAAGGGCAATGATTGGGGATATTAACCTTTGTCTGCAAATGAGACCAACTTGGTTCGATGTTGAGTTTCAAGTATTAGACATATCAGCTACATACAATCTTCTATTAGGACGACCTTGGATACATGTAGTTGGGGCCGTGGCTTCCACGCTACACCAAGTCGTGAAGTTTGAATGGAACTATCAGGAGGTAATCATTCACGGAGATGGAAGTAACCCCATTTACACCAGTCAAACTATCCCGGTTATCGAGAATAGAAGAAGGCTAGGTGAAGAAACTTATCACCACATTGAACATGTCAACACAATTGAGTAGGACAAGTGGTGGAGTAACAAAATAGAAAGCATACTGGCATGGTCTGGGTATGAACACGTCAAAGGGATTAGGAAAGAACTCCAGGGTATTACCAAACTGATACAGTTGTAACGTCATGGCACAAATTTCGAGCTGGGGTATCCATACACCTGGCAAAAATATAATGATTGGTCGCCACCATGGTGTGGTCCTTATTACCCTCTCAAGCAGCCAGTGCCATATCTGAGTCAAACTTTTTACCAGGCCGATACAATATAGGGATCTGCAGAGGAAGAAGCTTTGGCCGGGCTAAGGAAACTGTTTCTAGAAGATGAGGATATGGATTGCAGTGCGATAGTTAAGGAGGAGGAAGGCCTCACCATTCAAACTATGGAGAAGGGAGCCGTTCTCAAGAATTGGACTGCCACACCATCCCGGGCCCGTCGAGTTCCTAGGTAGCTTGGTAATTAGCCTGATTTGTTTTTCTAGCCACGCTAGGAATTTAAGATATTTTCATTATTTTTATTTTAAATACACATTTTTGTTTTGAAATAATTGCTCAATTCATCGAGCCGTACCTGTTTTGGATATTTTCAAATTTAATTAATGCATTACCATTACAACAAAAAGGTACTTTAGTGACAATTATTTAGCGGCAATAGATTAATTGCCGCTAATTTATTCGCAAAAGGCAAATATTAGCGGCCAATGGATATTAATCGATAAATATTATAGTTTTAGTGGCTATTCAAGAATATAGACGGTAAAGTTTTATTTTTTACTTTTGGTATTCCCTCCATATTCTAATTTTCCACTAAATTCTCTCCCGTAAAAATTTTATACCCTCTCATACCTAGAAATTAGATTAAAGAAATTCATACGGCCACCATCACTTTGCTCTCTAAATCAAATTTCCGGCCACCATCACTTTGCTTTCTAAATCTCCATCGGCAACCAAATTTCTGGCCACCATCAAAATTCTTGGTAAGTATATCTATTTATCTTTAGGTTTTTAGTTGGGTAGGTCCTTGAGTTGATGAAAATTTCTAATTTCTGGGTGTAGGGTTTTGATTGCAGAAGATTTAATTCTTGAATGAGAATTTTCTTAGTATTTTTTCTAATTTGGTAGTGGGTTTGTTTAATTTTCTAGATTCAAGAATCTAATTTCTCCTTCGTGCTTGAGTTTTGAGTGTATCAAAACTGCCCAAAACGTGATTTTTCAAACTCTTGATATTCCTTGTAGTTGGAGGACCATCTGAACTAGAGTGTTATGCTTCTGTAATTTCATGAAATTGAAAGTTAGGTAGTTCTCTACCAATATCTGCATAGTGCATCTGTTGGTTCCAAAAGTTGTGGAATAAGGAGCGGAGCGAGCTGCACAAGTGCAGTCGTGCAAGTGGCACGTTCTAATGAAGAGCTTCAAGAAGTAGCATTAGGCAAAGGGACTATGCGGAAGGCAACGACCATATAGATATGTTTTATTGTGTGTCATAAGAATGCCAAGGAAGTGTGCGCAAGGATAAGACCCAAGTTATGTAATGCGCCACACAAACATATCAACAAGACAAGACTAAAGCCTTGGCATCAAACGGGCGGCACAGGAAAAGTTAAGCCTATGAGGCAAGCTTCGGCACAGACACAAGGTTGTGCCAGGAAACTTTGGATAAGAGAAGACTGGCTTGTAGTCAGGTCGGATTATGGGCGCCGCACGGACTATTTGTGTGACACTGACACTTTGGAGGAATCGGCCCGTGACAAACACATGTATCATATATTCATTGCATTAGTGTAAACAGAGTCGAATAGTGGTAAGTATTTATAATTCTTTCCTATAGTCTTCTTAAGCTAGCAGCAGTTCCCCATAAAGGTTTTAACCTGCATTCACTTCTAGTGCGTGTGAAACCTTAAACATATACTCCCTCCGCTAACTTTTACTTGTCCATTATGAAATTTACATACCCCTTAAGAAATAATAAATAAAGTACATAACTTACCATGATACCCATATTAATTGATACATATAATTTGAGAAAATGATTTGACATGAGTAATTAATACTGTGGGTATAAAAGGAAAGAAAAAATTGTCTTCTCTTGATATGATAAAAAGGACAAGTAAAAGTGAAAATCTTTTTTTAAAATACTGGACAAGTAAAAGTGAATAGAGAGAGTATCACGCAACACTGGAAATTATTGAAAATAGAAAACTTCGAGAATTGGATAATACAAATTACAGTTGGAATCCCCTTGGCATCAAAAGTTATATGTAACCAAGAAATGCTTTACAATTATGAATTTACAGATTGAAAGTGTCAACATAGCTAGAGGAACAACTTAATTAAATGAGTGATGCGTCAATTTGTAATTAATGAAACTAGAGGGAGCTGAAAAAAG
The DNA here is from genome assembly GCA_026770625.1 of Nicotiana glauca. NCBI lineage: Eukaryota > Viridiplantae > Streptophyta > Magnoliopsida > Solanales > Solanaceae > Nicotiana > Nicotiana glauca. Next base: position 58,099 of record MU701419.1, on the reverse strand, counting down.
ATGGTAGTTAGAGTTTAGTTAGTGTGTCTTCTTCTTCTATATAATTAGCTCCACTTGTAACAGATTGAGTAATGAGAAACATTTCTTCTGGCTTCTCTTCTTTCTCTCGAATATTCTTAGCTTTAGGGAAATGTACTCTACCTTACATGGCATAGCATAGTATCTCCATTAACGAGCAGATATTACCTTTGTCCAGCTCAACTTAACATGGTATTAGAGCGGCGATCGTGATTTACAGAAGCTCCGGTGTAAGATCCGACAAAATTTTGGCGAATTGAAGTCATAACGAAACCCTAATTCTTTAGGCATGGCTGGAAATGAGGTAACCCTACTTGAACACAGCATCCACTTTTTCTACAAACATCTGATGCTCCACGATTCCTATAAAACTGACTGGGCCAGACAATTATTCCCTATGGAGTAGGGCAATGAAAATAGCTCTTAGAGGTAAAAGTAAGCTTGGATTTGTGGACGGAAGTTTTGTTAAGAGCACATATAGGGGAGAATTAGCTGAACAATGGGAGAAATGTAACGCGATTGTGTTGTCTTGGATTGGAAGTACATTTGCAATTGAGCTAATTCCAAGCATAGTTTTCGCATCTAGTTCTAGAAAAGTATGGAGTGATTTCGAAGAAAAAATTGATAGATGTAGCTTGACAAGTATTTATCATCTCTGGACTAAAATAGTCATACTAAGACAGGGCACTAATTCAATGACTTCTTACTACTCAAAGATGTCAGATTTGTGGAGTGAATTGGATGTTTTGGCACCTAAACCTTCTTGTGATTGTGAGGAATCTAGGCCTTCTTTGTTTTATTTGCAACAGGAACGATTACTTCAATTCCTCGTGTGGTTCCATGAGAGCTACAACAATGTGCAGAGTGTGAACACGTGATTTTTGCCCTAAGTGAATTACTCCCAAAAATTCAAACAAAATTATTTCTTGCATTATTCTGCAATTTTGTGAATTTTTGTGTTATTTTCTGTTAATTATTTGCACTTTATTTGTGCATTTTTATTCATATGAAAAATTTAAAAAATACGCTTGACATTTATTTTTAGATTTTAATTTCATATTTTAGGATTAATTAGTAGTTCAGTTATTTTTAAAACAAAATATAAGGAAAATAACAAGAATAGTTCATTTTTACATTTTTAATTGTTAATTGTTGAATTTGTCATGATTTTACTTTTAATAAGGATTTAATCAATTTTGTAGGAATTAATTAGCTTAATTTTGGAAATAAATTAGGTTTCATTTTAATTTTTGCATTTTAATAAAATCAGAAAAAATATAAAATGAAATAGAAAAACAAAATAAATAAAAGAAATAAAAAATGAAAACAAAGCAATTAAAATAGGGCTGTTTGTATGAGATATCAAATTGGGCTTTTGTTTAAATTTTATCCTAGCCCAAACCACCCTTCCCGCCCCGTTACCCTTCAGCCCAGGCCTCAAACCCCTCCCATTACCCGATCTGTTTCATTAGTATCCAAACGACACCGTTCAAGTTAGGGTAAATCCTGGCCGTCGAGGTCTGTTCATCCAATGGCCAGGAAGTGGGGATTGCTTGATATTTAAATGTCGGAAAGCCCTCACCCCCCTCCCTCGTCTCCTCTCCCTCATTACACCGAAAAGCAGACCTATGTAACGCCGCCGGAAATCGCCCATGGCGGCGGTCCGTCTCCAAACCACTCCAAATTAACACCCTTTGTTCCTCTTCTTACCCTCTTTCCAAATCCGTTATTGGTTTCCCTCGAACTTTACTCAAATGTGTCGAATCTTGGATTAAAGATTTTCCGGCCAAAACGTCACCTTTCCCAAACTCCACCAAGTTTACACCATAGGACCACCATAACCTCCTCTATCAAACCCCGAAGGCCCTGACCCTCGAATATGGCCGGAACTTCTCGAATATCGATTTGAAGTTTTCCGGCCAAAACCCTAATTGCCGCAAACCACTCCAAATTAATACCATGTGATCCTCTCGTCTTCCTTATGAGGAATTCAGTGTCAATGGCGGTCAAATATCACCGGAATGATTCAAATTTCAAATCGGAAGGCAACATAATTTTGAGCCGTTAGTTGAGTTTGATTTTTCTTTTTTGCTTAATTCTCTTCTGTTTTCATACTTGTTAAATCTCTAGTCTAATATGCATTTAACTCCTGTCAATTTTTGTTTTAATTCTGTGCCTGATTGTTGGTCTGTTTAGATTTTAATTAGTTTGTCTTTAGTTTTAGCTAATTGTTAGTATAATTTCATTAGAATAAGATTTATTAGGTGTCGATAGAGTTTTCTGATTCATCTCAGTTAGTTTAGTTAGGAATAAAATTCAGTTTAATTTTTTTTATTACCAGTAAATATTCTCCCTGTTTTCTTTTCTGATCATGATTAAGTATAAGTGGTGGTATAAATTCATGTTTGTTGAGTTTTCTTTTAGTTTAGTCTTGTTTTCTAATTTCAAATCCCGTTAGATATATGTTTTGTTGATTTTAATTCACCTCATTGCAATATTCAGTTAGCTTGCTGATTGTTTGGATTACCGGAACCTTTTAGTTAATTATGGTTATCTGTTAGTTAATCAGGGGTAAGGGGGACTGGGTCAGTTAGCTTAAATGGGTAATTCAAGGGAAATAGTGAGGGCAAAATAGGGAGTTCAAATGAAAATTTTACAAGTGGCTGAAACTAGAATGCTCTAGAGTCTTCTAAAATGGGACTTTAGTCACAATTTTGGAAGTTTAGGGTAGTGACTTGAGCAACAAGTTAATAAGTAGAGGGTTGAATAGAAATAAAGAGGGACTAAAAAAGAAAAACTGAAAATCTGATATAGTTTTATTTTATGCCTATAAAAGGCATGCACCTTGCCTTCACACACAAGTTTTTGAGCTCTAAATTTCCCCCCAAAAAAATCCTCAAGTTCCACAGATCTGAAATTCAAATTCAGATCCAAACTCCTCTTAGATCTTAGCTTTCTTCAAAGAAAAACCATAAAAACAATAGAAAAAAACCAAAAACTCAAGAAAAAAGTTACGGTTTCATTGCTTATTCTTAGATCACTTTCAATTTTTTCAAATCTGAGTAGTTTGAGCTAGCTGGTGGTTCAGTGGTTGTTTGTAGTTGATTTCTGGGTTCACTTTGGATAATTTGATACTATTTGGGATTGATTTAAACATTTCCTGGTTGCTGATCCTATTTTTGGAGCATTTCGAGTCCATCTGAGTACATTTCAAGTGATTTGTAGTTGATTGCTTGGATCTGCTTGGTTTCAAACTTTTCTGGGCTGTTGAACTAACTCTCTAGGTTGTCGTTTGAGTTCTGCTTTTTACTGCTGTTGATTTCATCCTCTCCTCTGTTTTGTTATTCGAATTCCAGGTACACAGCTTTGACCTTGATGATTGTAAACTGAAGAATGAATCAATATGATGACTAAAGCATGAGATTTTATTTAGCTCAATTTCTGACCTATGTACTCAATGTTTAAGTTCATTGATGTTGTTTAAATGTGTTGCTTGTTTGTCTTTAATATACTGAAAATTATTTGTATTAGCCTGACTGTTGAACTCTGGGTTTGAATTCATTTCCTCTAAACCTGTAGCTTCAATGAAATGTAGTTGGACTCCTGTAGTAGTTGTAGCTTAGAGTTTGAATATACAAACTCCTACATATGTTAAGTCCTGGCGTAGTAAGCAGCCTTTAGTAATAACCTCAATAATTTGGTCCTAGAGTCACAAATTCACTGAATGAATAATGTTAGTTTGAACCAATTTTAAAATCGTTGGTTTGTTCTGAATTGGGACTGTTAACCTGTTCACACATAGTGTTAAAGGATGTCATCTAATCAAGCTGTTGTTGTTAAGGTCAATCCATGTTGCTGTTTTAATTTTCACCATTAGTAATGCTTAGGAACACACCAATAAATAGAGGAATAAGATAATTTGAGCATGGAATTGAAATTCAAATGGCTAGTGTCTAATTAATTTGGGTAAGTGCATAACTGATTTCCTTTTGTTACAAGTATTGAACCCATTCAGACGGATTTGGATATAATTTTAGTAGGCATTTGGATTCGACTGAATTGAGGCCTCAACTGGTCCAGTGATTGGCCACTTCATGCGGTTTGGACCTCAATGTTCTAACGGACTGCCAGGCCTATGATTGGCATGCATTCATGCGTACCTGGTAATGATTTCTTCATATAGGTTGTGTTCAATGCCCAAAATGATTCAATATTTGAATTCATGCGAGTTCACGGATCTAAGCACAATAATTTTTAAACATTGATAAATTAGGATTTTTCTTTTATTGATTAGAGACAAATTAAATAGAAAATTATAGATTGCTTTAGGATTGGCTTTTAAATAAAAATGAGACGAGCCTCGCCAAATGAAACGCATAACTTGCGGGCCCTCTTTAAATGTTCATGTTAAAATACCTAGACTTCGGGACGGGCCGTTTAGCGAATTTCACGGCCTTCCCCAAAGATAATAACGCGTTAGTCTCTTTAGGCACGTATTTTAATAATTTACCTTCCTAAACTCGGGTGCACATTTATGTGACCCAAATCCAAATCTCAACGAAGTCGAAATGTGTCAACAACCACGGGTGCATTTATGTGACGTGGTTCGAGACACGTTTTCATGACGTTGTAACTCTCGTTAAAACTAATAATAAAAGAGGTTTAAGGTTAAAAAGCACATAAGCTAAAACATGTTTTGAAATCAGATAAATCCAAATATAACAGTTGAGCGACCGTGCTAGAACCACGGAACCCAGGAATGCCTAACACTTTCTCCCGAGTTAACAGAATTCCTTACTCGGATTTCTGGTTCGCGGACTATTTACAGAGTCATATTTTCCTCGGTTCGGGATTCAACCGGTGACTTGTGACACCATTAATCTCCCAAGTGGCGACTCTAAATATTAATAATAAATCCCGTTCCGATTGTCCTTTAAGTGGAAAATCTACTTTATGCCCTTGCAGATGTAGTGAAAAGCAGGTGTGACAGCTCTGGCAACTCTGCTGGGGACACAAACCCAGAACTTCGGTTCAGGGTTTAAGAATTCGAGCTTAGAATAATTGTTATATTTGGCTTTATCTGATTTTCCTACGTGTTTCATGCTAATGTGCTAAATGCTTTACCGCTTTGATATTATCTAAACTGTATATAAACTGTGGAGAAACCATTCTCTTCTCACCTCCGGGGATGTGCTTACTGGTTGAGACTTCCTATTCTATTAGTGTCATAACCTGAAATAAGAAAGAGGCCAGACAAGTTACTAAGCCGGATGGCCTTTTGGTTCCCCGTACGTAGCCCCCTCCTCGACTCGAGTTGTCCGCTCGGATACACAATTTAGAACACATACCCAGGTTTTGAACCTAGAATAACTTGACTTCATAGGAACGCTTATCTGCATCACGTGCATATGAATTAGGGGACTCAACACAGGGGTTGGGTCCATCTAGGACAGGTAACCTGAAATGAAAAGGACCACCCTGATGCATCTTACGTGTTGCATGAACATTTATTTGTCTCGGACTCGCATGCTGACCGGCTTTGAATATTTGGGAAAAGTTGAAAAGAAAGGGAGAAAAATAGCAGTGTAGAGAGTTAATTACCTATTTTAGAAAAACAACCAATGTCAAAATAGAATCAAAACTCTGCCGAATTTTGCGAAAAATAAGAAAAGGGAAAAAGGAAAATTTGTTCTTAAAAAAAATGGTTTGTTTTATTGGTCAAGAAAAGGAAAAAACAAAACCAAAGAGTTTTATTTTTAAATAGTTTGTTGAAAAAGAAAATATAAAAAGAGTATTGTTTTCCGAAATAGTGTATTTATCAATGAAGAAGAGTCTTGTTTTCGAAAATAGTTAGTTTTATTTGCCCGAACTACGCTGGTTTGATTCTCACCGGATGTGAGATACGTAGGCAACCCTCATCGGGTCCAACCATCCCTTTTGCAAAAATAGCCAAAAATACCAAAATTTTAATTTTTATCCAATAAGTCAGATGACGCCATTCTTGTTTAAAAATAAGCTGAATGTCCCCAAAAGGGCGCCGGAAGGCTGTTTTTACAAGAACAGCCACCCTGAGTCATTTTTAAACGGTTTGCGGGCACAACCTTAAAATCTCCCTTTCGGAAGGGCTGAAGGGTCGTATTCGCAAAACCGAGTCTTTTTTTTCTTAAATAAAACTTTTGAAAAATAGCCACTTTACTTTTTAAGTCAAAAAAAGCCATTACATGGCCAGTTTTCTTTAAATAGTCACAGTTGACATTGAAACCTTCTCAGTCTTGCGCAGGCCCCTAGCGATGCTGAGTGATGCCTCGTGGACCCCAGGATTTGAAGCTTTGATGTATTCCTAGTCATCGAGTCTGTATTTTTTTTTTAAGTCTGTTTTGTAATTTTTCCCTTTTAGAAAAATAAATAGTCTAGTATCACTTGTAATCGGCGTCTATTAATGAAGATTTGAAAAAATACCAAAAAGTTATCTCTTTATTTTTGCATTTAATTTGTAAGAACTATGCTTGGTCTGATTTATGCGGGGTCATGATACGTAGGCGATCTCTATAGGATTCGACCATAACCAAAAGAAAAAAAAGGAAAGAAATAAGAGGAAAAATGACAAAAAGGCAAAAAGAAAAGAAAAAAACGGAAAAACAAGAAAGAGGGAGAGAATAGGAACAAGAGAAGACAAAGGCAAGAGTGAAAAGAAGAAAAAAAGGAAAACAAAGAAAGGGAAAGTTTGCAATTGGAAATAAGGAAAAGCGCGGATGATGCATGCAGCCAAGCAAAGACATAATAGAAAACCGTTAACTGCTTAGGTTCATTCATTCCCCAAAAGGGCGGCTATCTATTTGTCAATGCTCTAACCACTAACAAAGTTGTTGTTGATGATGAGTTCAGGCAGGTGGTTTAGTTGGTTGGCATCCTAGCAACCCATTCCTATAACACCCGGTCAAAAAATAAACTGAACATGACAGGCCAAGAATCAGATACTAGTATCGTGGACCCGTCAAAAGAGGTAGTAGTGGTGGATGTCAAAACAATGAGGGAAGAGATGTATAAGTTGAGGCAGCAGATAGCCGAGATGCATCAGGCGTGGGCTAAGGTTCAGCCAGCGCCAGTTTATCCTATCAATCCTGTATATATCCCCACCTTTGTCTTAGTCTCAGGAGCCTCCGACTGTGAATTCATCTCTAGCTTTCCCTTTCTACCAACAGAATTATGGCACCACCTCCTATCCTCCCTAAGCTCCACCACCCAAATAAAACCCTCATCTACCAATCACCCATGTCTTTGTGGCGCCTCCACCTGCCACATTGCAAAGATCTTCTAGTGAGCCATTGTTTCAAACTCATGAAAGCCAGTACTACCCTCCTGACTCTACCTCTAAAGCTCCTGAACCATATTCCTACACTCCTCACTTTGAGCTCCCGGTGGAAACTGACAAGCCACTTAAGAATCCGGAACAGGACGAGATGTTTCGAAAAGTAAAAAGCCTGGAGCAATCCTTCAGGAATATGCAAGGATTGGGTGGCCAAGTCAGTGTGGCCTACAAGTATTTGTGTCTGTTCCCGGATGTTCAGTTATCAGTAGGGTTCAAAATGCCTAAGTTTGATTTGTATGACGGACATGGTGACCCGGTTGCCCACCTGAGGGGATTCTGCAGCAAAATGAGAGGGGCAGGTGGAAAAGATGAGTTATTGATGGCGTACATCAGCCAGAGTCTCAGTGGGTCTTCTTTGGAGTGGTATACACGATATGACCATGGTAGGTGGTATACCTGGGATGACTTGGCACAAGCATTCGCCTGCCATTTTTAGTACAATCTAGAAATTGTTCCAGATCGCCTGTCACTGATAAAACTTGAGAAGAAACCAGGGGAGGGCTTCAGGGAGTATGGGTTCCGCTGGAGAGAACAGGCCGCAAGGGTCGACCCTCCGATGAAAGAAAGCGAGATGGTCGATTACTTTTTGCAGGCTTTGGAGCCGACGTACTTTGGTCACTTGGTGTCAGCAGTGGGAAAAACTTTCAATGAGGTAGTGAAAATGGGAAGCATGGTGGAAGAGGGGCTTAAATCCAACAAGATTATGAGCTATTCGGCAATCAAGGAAACTACCCAGGCTATCCAGAGCGGCACTGGAGGGGTATTGAGAAAGAAAAAGAAAGAAGATGTGGCGGTAGTTGACTCGAGAACTTGATCCAGGGGCCCATCACCATATTACCATCAACCTCGACCCCGTCCCCAAACCTACCACCACACTCCACAGTACTATTACCCACCCCATGATCCCTACTTCTCTATCCACCATGCCCAAACGTACTTCCAACATCCTACCCATGCACAATGGCGCGCACCCACCCCACAAAATACTTATCCAACTCAAAATACCTACCCACCTCCTAGAGCCTACAGGAATCCCCCTAGAGCGGGTTTGTGGGCTGGCCAAAATTTCAAGCAAGAGAGGGCATAGAAGCAGTAAACTTTCACCCCCTTGGGAGAGTCATATGCAGAGTTGTTTGAGAAACTAAAGCATTATAACCTGATTGCACCGATTCCTCCGAATCATGTGGACAAGCGTGCAAGAAGCTTTGACCCTTCTAAAAGGTGTGGATACCATTCCAATGCCTAGGGGCACAATGTCGAAATTTGTCGGGATTTGAAAAGAGAGATAGAAAGAATGATTCAGGAAGGGGTAATTGCGGTCCAGGACAGTGCCACCCAGAACATTGCACAGAATCCTTTTCCTGCACATGATGATGCACATTTTGTGGAAAATATCCGTGGTGACAAGGAGTATGAGAATCCTCTCAGAAACTTGTTGAATGAAGTCAATGATATTGGAATTGGTGAAGGTCCCAAAAATTTTGATGTGCAGTCCAGCGGCTAAGATGTCGAGTCTGGTGATTGGAAAAACGCTCCATCTCTTAGTGAGCTAGAGTGAAGTTTTGGTGGTTTATTTTGTTGTCATTTTTGTTGTCCGGGTTATTTTCAGGGTTGTAATCCGGATATTGTCTTGTGACTCGAACCCTTCTATCCTTTCATTTTTCCTTGTTTGTTTAGTCGTAATAGCTTGTTTAGTGCTGTCTAGGTTTGTTTGTTTGTTCTATTGTTTAAACCCTTTCCTCGTCAGTCTAATGCAATTCTCTGTTTCCCGATATTACTAGTCATTTTGTTTAGTTTTCTTCTCCTTTTACAATTCTTTCCATGTTGGTTCTAGTGACATGACATGCACGCATAATTCTCAGCCTGGTTTTAAAAGACAGTTTAGTAATGAAGCAATGAAACAATGTTGAAAATGTAAGGACATTCGAAGGGAATGTAAGGGCATTTCGAGATCACTTCGAGCCCAAATTGTGTGAAACTGGAGCAGATAGAACATAAGGAAATACTGTTGAAATGCATCATGCCGCATCGGTTCGAAGCCAAAGGCAAGTTTGCCCCAAGTCTATCAGGGTCGTTCGTGGTACCGAGGTTGTTGTCCAATGGTAGAAGGAAAATGTGTGGATATGGTCATTAATTTTGGTGCAATCAAAAGATGTTACATATGTTTTCCTTATCCTGTTTAATTGTGTAGGTTGTACTTGGCATGTTTTGGAAATTGGAATAACGAAGGCATTTTGTTCTGCTATCCAAACACTTTATCCTTTGTTACCCCTTTGAGACTCGGTTATTTTCTTGCATACCCCTCTTTCGGAATCAATAACAAAACTCGAAAGCCTGGGCGGGGAAAATCAGCGAAGAAACAAGAGAAAAATAGTCTAGAAGAAAAGAAAAGGAAAAGAAGAAGAAAAAACAAAAATAGGAGAAAAGAGAAAAGAAAAGAAAGGAAAAAAGAGAAAAGAAAAAGAGAAAGGAAAAGAAAAAAAAAGAGAAATGAGAAGATATGAAAAGAAAGAAAAGGAAAGTGGAAGAAAGGGAAGATCGCAACAACGAAGTAATTTTATGGCCTGAACTACGTTCGACTTGATCCCGAAAGGGTATGTAGGCAGCCTCTCTCTGAGGTTCAGTCACACCAAAATAAAAATTCAAAGGTCCCCAAGAAAGAAACTGGGGCAGAAGTTGTGGTTTTCGTGGAAATCGAATTCCAAAAGTTGTAATTTTGAACCCATGTTGAATTATTTTGAGCCTTTAATACCCTTTCTTTCTAACCCTATCCAAAAACCCAAAATACGGTCCAAAGGAAGACCTTCTGATCAGTCTTCGAGAGATGCCAAGTTAAGCGAGTAGAGGTGATTCACGTCAAGGGCAACACGCCGGTCCAAATGAAGGAATTGAAGAATGAGAGTCTTGTTGAGGAGAACCATCATGGGTACCCCAAGGCGATGGAAGATGAGAGAAGTCAAAAATGAGAGAGTCTTATTGGTGAAAACCTTCACGGGAACCATAAGGCGACGGTGAGTTGAGAGAAAGACCAAAATGAGAGAGGCTTGATGGTGAAAACCCTTCGGGCACTACAAGTCGAATAGGGATTGTAAATCAGATCGGGCAAGCGGAGCATTAAAGCCCAGTTTCACGGTAAAAGGTACAACAAGAGCCGAACATCAGATTTGCTAAACAGAGTAGGTTGTAGGTACATGTCAAGTTCGTTAGATTCGGTATCCACATCTGCTAGGTTTCTACTTTGTAGTTTTCTTGTTAGGAATCATCTTTTTCATTGTCCTCCTACTATGTTCCTTTTGTCCTGTTTACTTCCTCTTCCTGAGTCTGTTTGGTCATAACAAGTGAGAAATGACTTCAAAATCTGCCATCAACCTTTCCAATTAAACAAAACGGGATCTGGTGAATACATCAGGGCTTCAAGTCAGGAGAAAACAGCAGGCACACTGAGTTGGCCACAATCAACATGCTTCGGGATCCTTGTGAAATGCAAAGGCTTGGTATATGTCAGTTCATGAATGATGTCACAAATGAAGGGTTTAGGGTGAACGAATCAGAGGTATTTTAAGACTGACAAAGAAAGCGGTTAAACAATGACAAGCAAGACCTTCATGGAAAATGAGGGAGTCGTAGACCGCAAGGACAGGACTGGGGGATTAAGTCAAGAAAGAACATCATACACACGGAGTGGGGGCAATAGACGTGTTTTGGGATTCATATGAGACATAAAATACAACAAATAGAGGATATCGGGTCTGAACGGAGAAGGCATTTTATGTGATAAGGATGATAGAGAAAGGGGTTAGTCCATAAACAAGCAAGGTCCTCGAGTGGAAATCAGTCACCTTGGCAAATGCAGAAGCAGCCGCCCTCAAAGTTCAAGGCCACAAACCGACCACCACATTTTAAACTCACAAGTTTTCTTCGTTTGAAACAGGAACAAAGAAGCACAAGAAAGTTGGGTCAAAAATAAGAAGAAAAAGAGAAGAAAAGAAAGGAAAAGAGAAAGGAAGAAGAGGAGAGCCAACAAAAGGGAAGTTTCTCAAATCTTTGCCCTTGCCTATCTTGCTAGTGTGCATAAAATGCTACCGTTGCTTTTCACATTTTTTCCTCCTAGGATAAAAGTCCTAGTCTGATGGATTTTCCTCCAGATCAAAATCTTATTCTGATGAACATTTCTCCTTAGATAACAAAAGACCTAGTCTGATGAACCTTCTCGTAGGATCAAAATCTTAGTCTGATGAATCTTTCTCCTAAGATAGAAAACCTAGTCTGATGAATTTTCTCCTAGGATAAAAATCTTAGTCTGATGAATCTTTCTCCTAAGATAAAAAAAAGACCTAGTTTGATGAATTGTTCTCTAAGAAAGAAACCCTAGTCTGATGAATTTTCTCCTGGGATCAAAATCTTAGTCTGATGAATTCTTCTCCTAAGATAGAAAACCTAGTCCGACAAATTTTCTCCTAGGATAAAAATCTTAGTCTGAGGAATTTTTATCCTAAGATAATACAATCTTAATCGGATGAATTGCTATCCTAAGATAAGAGACCTAGTCTGATGAACCTTCTCCTGGGATCTAAACCTTAGTCTGATGAATCTTTCTCCTAAGATAGAAAACCTAGTCTGATGAACTTTCTCCTAGGATCAAAATCTTAGTTTGATTAATTGTTCTCCTAAGATAGAAAACCTAGTCTGATGAACTTTCTCCTATGACCAACATCTTAGTCTGACGAGTTTTTCTCCTAAGATAGCAAAAAACCTAGTCTGATGAATTTTCTCCTAGGATCGAAATCTTAGTCTGATGAAGCTTTCTCCTAAGATAACAAGATAACAAAAAGACCTAGTCTGATGAATTTTCTCCTAGGATCAAAATCTTAGTCTGATGAATCTGTCTCCTAAGATAGAAGACCTAGTCTGATGAATTTGCTAGTCAAATGTCCTTGGTCTTACTCACAGGATCGTACATTCCAGTCAAATCTTTAGTTTTACTTTGATCATTGCATCAATAGCTTAGGTGATCTACATTTTGCTAACAAACTCACAAATCTTCCTAGTGCAAAACTGGGGCAGAAAATTTTCTTTGTTTTTGTCTATTTTGTTGAAGTCAGGAGCCCACCTGGAGAACAAGGGAATACATTTCAAGTTTCAGCAATTAGGCACCTACCTGGAGAACAAGGGAAGTACAATTCAAATGTTAGCTTTCAGTTTTAATATTTGATAACATGCTGTACCCAGCTACCAAACTGGGGCAGAAAATTTTCTTTGTTTGTCTATTTTGTTGCAAGCAGGCGCCTACCTGGAGAACAAAGGAATACATTTCAAGTTTCAGCAATCAGGTGCCCACCTGGAGAACAAGGGAATACATTTCAAGCTCAACAGTCAGGCGCCCACCTGGAGAACAAGGGAATACATTTCAAGTTTCAACAATCAGGCGCCCACCTGGAAAACAAGGGAAGAACAATTCAAATTTTATCTTTCAAGTTTTTAATATAACGCGCCCAGTCATCAAACTGGGCAGAAAATTTTCTTTGTTTGTCTATTTTGTTGAAATCAGGAGCCCACCTGGAGAACAAAGGAATACTTTTCAAGTTAAGGAATCAGGATCCCACCTGGAGAACAAGGGAATACTTTTCAAGTCAGCAGTCAGGAGCCCACCTGGAGAACAAGGAAATGCTTTTCAAGTTCAGCAATCAGGAGTCCACTTGGAGAATAGGGGAATACCTTTCAAGTTCAGCAATCAGGAGCCCGCATGGAGAATAGAGGCATGTATTTCATGTATTCAGTCAAGCATCACTCGGAGGAATAGCAAAATATCTCCGATCACAATGCAAGGCAACAACGAAAGAATCCCATCGGAAGAATACAAGTGCAAGGCAACACAAGAACAAGTTGGAAGAAATAGATAGGACCTTTTTGTATAGATCATAGCGTAGCCTAGCTTCATTTTGTTTTAACACGGTGTAATAAGGAGGTCAGCGAGCAGTAACAGCAGCAACAACAGTGAAATCACAGCTCCTGGTCCCAGCTACCAAACCTTCCCGAACTACACTGACCTGATTCCTTTTTAACCAAGGATATGTAGGCAACCTCCGAAGTAGGGTGTGGTCAGATCTTTCAAAAATGTTTCACACAGAGTACTCGAACGGGCAAAAATCGCTCGTATCCGCTCACTTATCTTTGCCCGAGAACTCTTCGTGTTCCCGAGCAAAGAGGGGCAGTTGTGAGCACGTGATTTTTGCCCTAAGTGAATTACTCCCAAAAATTCAAACAAAATGATTTCTTGCATTATTCTGCAATTTTGTGAATTTTTGTGTTATTTTTTGTTAATTGTTTGCGTTTTATTTATGCATTTTTATTCATATGAAAAATATAAAAAATACGCTTGACATTTATTTTTAGGTTTTAATTTCATATTTCAGGATTAATTAGTAGTTCAGTTATTTTTAAAACAAAATATAAGGAAAATAACAAGAATAGTCCATTTTGGCATTTTTAATTGTTAATTATTGAATTTATCATGATTTTACTTTTAAATAGGATTTAATTAATTTTGTAGGAATTAATTAGCTTAATTTTGGAAATAAATTAGGTTTTATTTTAATTTTTATATTTTAATAAAATCAGAAAAAATATAAAATGAAATACAAAAATAAAATAAATAAAAGGAATAAAAAATAAAAACAAAGCAATTAAAAGAGGGCTGTTTGTATGAGATATCAAATTGGACTTTTGTTTAAATTTTGTCCTAGCCCAAACCACCCTTCCCACCCCATTACCCTTCAGCCCAGGCCCCAAACCCCTCCCATTACCCGGTCCGTTTCATTAGTAACCAAACGACACCGTTCAAGTTAGGGTAAATCCTGGCCGTCGAGGTCTGTTCATCCAACGGCTAGGAAGTGGGGATTTCTTGATATTTAAATGTCGGAAAGCCCTCACCCCCCCCCCCCCCCCCCC
>MU701419.1:5282-25355 GCA_026770625.1 Nicotiana glauca | reverse complement strand
CGGGATACCGTCCCATAGTCCCAAAATAAAAGTGCAGGGGGATCTCCCGGGATACCGTCCCATAGTCCCAAAATAAAAGTGCATGGGCATCTCCCGGGAATCAAACCCGTAGTCCCAAAATAAACAAACAAGGGGGAACTCTCGGAATCCCGCATCCATAGTCCCAATTTAAATGCGCAACCAACATCAGAGAAATATTCAGAAATTTAAGTTCAACAATACAAGGCATCAAGGAATACTGGCCTAACATGCTCCACATAATCACAGTTAAGACAATTTAAATAAATAGGCAGCTTGGATCAATTAAACATGATCTTCTACGCTAGCACAGGCTATAAAAGCAAATAAAGTAAGGCAAATATGAACGAGAATCCAAATCAAGTAATTAAGTAAAAATTCGGGTTTCAACAATTTGCTCAAGTACGCGCTCGTCACCTGACGTACAAGGCGTTCAATTACCAATTATCACATCCTAAGGGACGAAGTCCCCCACACAAGGTTAGGCAAGCTACTTACCTCGAACTGGTGCAAAATCAACTAGGGAGCGATGCCCTTGCCATGAGTATCCGACTCCAAGTCGGAACCGCTTCTGCGGTTCCCAAGCCGCAGAAGCGAAAACAACAGAAGCCTGCTGCAATTTTCCTTCTAACTTCCAAAAATTAACCCGTTGAGCATCCGAAATCATCCCGGGACCCCTGGGATCCAAACCAAAAACACAAATACCACCTAATACCATATTCGAACTTGTACCAATCATTAAACCACCCAAAACAATGCCGAAAACCCGATTTAAGCCAAGATTCAAGCCTAGGAACTTCAAATTCTAACCAAACACACTTTCGATCAAAAACCTATCCAAAACTCGTCCGAATGACCTGAAATTTCGCGGGCACATCCCAAATGACATGATGGAGCTACAGCAACTTCCAGAATTCAAATTCGACCCCCGGATCAAAAGCTCACTATCGGACCGGAAACATCAAAAATTCAAACTTCGGCATTTCAAGCCTAAAAGAGCTACAGACCTCCAAATAACATTCTGAACACGCTCCCAACCCCAAAATCACCTATTGGAGCTAACGAAACCATCGAATTTCCATTCCGAGGTCGTATTCACACTGTTCCGAATACGGACTATTTTTCAACTCTTAAACTCTCATTTAGGGACTAAGTGTCCCAAAACACTCCGAATCCTAATACCGAATGTCCCGGCAAACCAAAATAGCAGAAATGAACTTAGGGAAAGCAGTTAATGGGGAATCGGGGCGTAAATTTCAAAAACGACCGGCCAGATCGTTACAAATATGATGTGCAAATTAATTAAGAATTCACATGGTCATTCATTGAAGGACCAGAAGATTCTTCAAACTAAATTCTCTTGTGCTGCATGTTCTCATGGAAAATTGATTATTAGACCATCAGTAATTAGTTGGAGTTGAATCTCCTGCATTTTTGGAACGTATATATGGTGATATGTGTGGGCCCATACATCCTCCATGTGGACCATTTTGATATTATATGGTTTTGATAGATGCGTCTACAAGATGGTCATATGTGTGCTAGTTATCAACCCGCAATTTGGCCTTTGCGAGGTTACTAGCTCAACTAATGAGATTGAGAGCACAGTTTCTAGATTATACAATTACGATACTTCGTCTTGATAATGCTGGTAAATTTACATCCCAGGCATTTAATGATTATTGTATATCAAGTGGGATAACAATTGAGCATCCAGTTGCTCATGTTCATACTCAAAATTGTCTAGTAGAATCATTGATCAAATGCCTCCAATTAATTGCTAGACCAATGCTTATGAGAACAAAACCTCCATTTTCAAAATGGGGTCATGCTATGTTGCATGTAGTAGATCTTGTGCGGATCAAACCTACAAGTTATCATAAAGTTTCCCCAATATAATTGGCTTTTGGTCAAGAGCCAAATATTTCTCATCTTAGAATATTTGGATGCGGCAGTATATGTTCCAATTGCTCCACCACAACACACAAAGATGGGACCCCAAAGAAGATTGGGATATATGTTGGGTATGAATCTCCTTCTATTATAAAATATTCGGAATCTATGACTGGAGATTTATTTACGGCAAGATTTGCTGATTTCCATTTTGATGAATCAATATACCCAATATTAGGGGGGAGAATAAGCAATTGCAAAAAGAGATAGATTGGAATGCATTATCACTATCTCATTTAGATCCTCGAACAAAACAATGTGAACACGAGGTTCAAAAGATAATTTATTTATAAAATATTACAAATCAACGGCCATATGCATTCACTAACCTACCAAGGGTGACTAAATCACATATTCTTGCTGCTAATGCTCCTATTCGAGTTGATGTCCCAGTTGGACAATCTATAAATACAAATGAGTCTAAGCCACGCTTGAAACGTGGTAGACCAATTGGTTCCAAAGATAAAAATCCTCGAAAGAGAATAGGAGCAGGATATCATAATATGGAGGCAATTGATAAAAAAGAGCCCCCTGACATAACAAATGATAAGACCTCAGAGGAGGTCCAGGTACCTGAAAATAATAAGAATGGAGAAATCTCAATAAGTTATGTCTCCACGGAAAAAAGGTAGAACCGAAATAATATTATTGTCAACAACATTTTTGCTTATAATGTTGTTGTTGAGATAATGCAACAAGATGAGGATCTTGAACCAAGATCTGTTGATGAATGTAGACAAAGAAATGATTGGCCAAAATGGAAAGACGTTATCCATGCAGAATTAGCGGCACTTGAAAAACGTGAAGTATTCGTACGTATAGTCCGAACACCTAAAGGAATAAAGCTAGTGGTATACAAATGGATTTTTGTGCGAAAACGAAATGATAAAAATGAAGTCGTTAGATATAAAGCACGACTTGTGGTACAAGAATTTAAGGAAAGACCTGGCATTGATTATATGGAGACATATTCTCCTGTGATGGATGCAATCACTTTCAGGTATCTTATAAATTTAGCAGTCCAAGAAAAAACTTGATATGCGTCTAATGGATGCTATCAGTTTCCTATTTGTATGGCACATTAGACAACAAAATTTATATGAAAATCTCGGAAGGGTTTAAAGTTCCAGAAACTAATAAAAGTTTTCGGGAAACTTATTCAATAAAACTTCAAAATTCCTTATATGGATTGAAACAATAAGAACGAATGTGGTATAATCGCATGAGTGAGTATTTGCTTAAAGAAGGGTATAATAATTTGTCCTTGTGTATTTATAAGAAGGTCTGAATCTTAATTTGTTGTAATCGTTGTGTATGTTGATGATCTAAATATCATTGAAACTCCTGGGGAACTTCCAAAAGCAGTAGACTGTTTGAAGAATCTGAAATAAAAGATCTTGGAAAGATAAAATTTTGTCTTGGTCTACAAATTGAGCATATGAAAGATGGAATTTTTATCCATCAATCAACTTATACTGAAAAGATCATAAAGCGTTTTTATATGGATAAAGCACATCCATTAAGTACCCCGACAGTTGTGAGATCACTTGATATAAATAAAGATCCATTCTGACCTCATAAAAATGATGGAGAGCTTCTTGGTGATAAAACTCCATATCTTAGTGCAATTGGGGCACTAATATATCTTGCAAACGATACTCGACCAGATATAACTTTTGCAGTAAGTCTATTAGAAAGATTTAGTTCCTTTCCAATAACAAGACACTGGAATGGTGTTAAGCATATTTTTAGATACCTCCGAGGGTACAAGATTATTTTATTTGTATGAATCTGATTCACATCTGATTGGCTATGCAGATGCAGGTTATTTGTCTGACCCACATAAAGCCCGATCTCAAACAGGCTATTCATTTACTTGTGGTGATACAACTATTTTATGGTGTTCAACAAAAAAAACTTTAGCTGCTACATTTTCCAATCATGCAGAGATAATAGCTATTCATGAAGCTAGCCAAGAATGTGTATGGTTGATATCAGTGACTCAACATATTCAACAACTGTGTGGTCTTTCTTTAAAAACGAAGATTCCAACGATATTGTATGAAGACAATGCTTCTTGTATAGGTCAACTTAAAGGGGATATATCAAAGGAGATAGAACAAAACACATTTCACCAAAGTTCTTTTTCACACACGATCTTTAGCAAAATGGTGAGATACATGTTCAACAAATCCGTTCAAGTGAAAATGTAGCAGATTTATTCACTAAGACATTGCCAACATCAACATTTGAGAATCTGAGACATAAGATTGGAATGCATCGTCTCCGAGATATCAAATAAAGCTTTCATCAGGGGGAGTATAATACGCGTTGTACTCTTTTTTCCTTAACCAAGGTTTTGTCCCAATTGGATTTTCCTAATAAGGTTTTTTTTAATGAGACAGCACTCAGTGCGTATTATAAGATATGTGTACTCTTTTTCCTTCACTAGGCTTTTTCCCATTGGGTTTTCCTAGTAAGGTTTTAACGAGGCTTAATATCTTTTAAATGGACATAGAAGGGAGAGTATTATAAATTAGATGAATGCATGTGAGCGAGATGAATGAATTTGTATCTCCATTTAACTTACTTTGTATTCATGTACTCAATTAAGAAGTACATTAACTTATAATCCGTGAATGAATTTGTACCTTTATAAATAGGGAACTTTTGACCTTATAAAAGATATACCAAGAAAAGAAATAACAAATCATTCTCCCTCATATTTATTTTGTCTCAATTAGTATATTATTCTATTTGACTCGCATTTCTTAACAAGAATTAATATTTGAGCTCAAGAGTCATATTATTGCTTAGAAGGAATAAATCAACAAAAACAAGACCCAAAACGAACGAATATTTATGTACATAAATAGTATAGAGCACTAGTTGTAATTTGAACTCTTGTTAACTTGTCATCATAACTTTGAACTCGTCCAAGCTGAGAACTTCGTCTCCGTTAAGATCAAACCTTTGAATCATAGCCTTGCAGTTATCAATGGAAGTTGACTCATCGAGTTGACTCAGCATCCTCTTCAAGCTCTTAGGAGTAATGTAGCCACTTCCCTCCATTTCATACATTCCAAATGCTCTAATCAACTCACTCTCCTTATTCCTCTCCTCTTCCATTCCTTCCATTAGCTTTGTAAAATCCTCCAATCCCAACAATCCATCCCCATCGGAATCCGATAGCCTCAGCGCTATCTCCGCCTCCTCCACCGTCAACTCGCCTCCTACCGCCTTCACACACCTCCTGAGCTCAGCCGGTGACACTTTTCCATCTCCATTCTCGTCAAAGTATGTAAATACCCTCTCTAACTCGCCATTGTCACTACTACTACTCACTGAAAGATGGTCAGCTGTCGTCGTCGTTGTCATTGTCGTTAGACCCTCGTCTTCCTTCTGAGGAGTTGCCTTTTTGAGCGAAAACCTATTGCGTAGTCTTGAGAAAGCAGACTTATTTTCATGACTAGGTACAAAGAAAATCAAAGAAATAGAAAAAGACATGGGTTGCCTCCCAAGAAGTGCTTGATTTAATATCGCGGCACGACGCATGTTACCATCATATCACTTCAAATGAATGAGTGCCACCACATGGCTGTCATCAAACTTTCCCAAATAATGCTGACACAATGCCCATTGACCCAAAATACTTCACCATTCTTGTTTTTGAGATCAAGAGCACCAAAAAGAGTCACAAATATCACTTCAAAAAGATCACTCCATTTAGATTTGAGCTTCCCCGGAAATAACCTTAACCAGGTATTGAAAAGAAGAACCATGTCGCCCACCTTGAATTCTTTATCCCGAGAATATTTGTCATGAAGGTACTTCATATTGTCCTTATAAAAGGACGATCTGGAGTAGGCATAAAATCTAAACTCATCAAGTTCATTCAATTGCTCCACTCGGAGGTTGGCTGCAACATCCCATTCCAAGTTCAACTTTCTCAACGCCCACATAGCTTTGTGTTCTAATTCCACCGGAAGATGGCAAGCCTTACTGAACACCAACCGATATGGAGACATACCAATCGGAGTCTTGTAAGCCGTCTGATAAGCCCAAAGAGCATCATCCAATTTCTTCGACCAATCGGTCTTATTAGCATTTACCGTTTTGGACAAAATACTCTTTATTTCCCGATTTGAGACTTCCACTTGAACGCTAGCTTGCGGATGATAGGGGGTGGTCACTTTGTGGTCAACTCCATATTTAGCAAGTAATGAGTCGAAATCCTTGTTGCAAAAATGGGATCCCCCATCACTAATGATAGCACGAGGGGTTTCAAACCTAGTGAAGATACTCTTTTTCAAAAACACCACGACACTTTGGTCTTCATTGTTGGGTAGAGCCACGGCTTCAACCCACTTTGAAACATAGTCCACCTCCACAACAATATACGTGTTCCTACAAGAACTCATGAACGGGACCATGAAATCAATGCCCCAAACATAAAAAAATATCCACCTCGAGAATTGTATTGAGAGGCATTTCATCCCTCTTTGAAATCATGCCGGCTCTTTGGCATGCATCACATCTCTTCACCAAGTCACTAGCATCTTTAAACAATGTCGGCCAATAGAAGCCGTAACTCAAAACCTTTGACGTCGTCCTTACTCCCCCCCCCCCATAATGGCCACCATAGGGAGAAGAGTGACAAGCCTCCAATATGTTCATTTGTTCACTTTCTAGTACACATCTTCTTATCACCCCATCCGTACAAATTTAAACAAATACGGATCATCCCAATAAAAATCCAAGCTATCCCGCTTGAGTTTCTTCTTTTAGTTGGAAGAGAGCTCACACGGGACATTACCGGTCATAATAAAGTTGGCGACGTCCGCGAACCACGGTATGTCACACATAGAAACGGAAAGAAGCTGCTCGTCGGGGAAAGTATCATTTATCTCAACACCATTTCTTGGTCTCCCCTCTTCCTCTAGCCGGGACAGATGGTCCGCAACTTGATTCTCGCTTCCCTTCCTAACCACAATCTCTAGATCAAATTCCTGGAGGAGTAGCACCCATATCATCAACCTTGCTTTCGAATCCTTCTTTGTCATCAAATACTGGAGGGTTGCATGGTCCGTGTGTATGATCACCTTCGCCCCCATAAGATAAGGTCGAAATTTCTCCATCGCAAACACAATAGCCAATAGCTCTTTTTCCGTCACCGTGTAGTTTCTTTGGGCCTCATTCATCATTTTGCTAGCATAATACGCAGGATGGAACATTTTGTTGATTCTTTGGCCTAGCACCGTACCTACCGCCACATCACTCGCATCGCATATAAGTTCAAAGGGCAATTCCCAATTAGGTGCGGTGATGATAGGAGTTGTGGTCAACTTGTGTTTCAATAGCTCAAAAGACTCCATGCACTTCTCATCAAAGATAAACTTGACATCCTTCTCCAACAATTTGCAAAGCGGGTTCACAATTTTTGAGAAGTCTTTAATGAATCGCCGGTAGAACCCGGCGTGACCAAGAAAACTCCTCACCCTTTTGACAGAAGTAGGGGGAGCGAGCCTTGAGATAACCTCAATTTTTTCCTTATCGACTTCAATTCCATGTTTTGAGATTTTGTGACCCAATACAATACCCTCTTGCACCATAAAGTGACATTTCTCCCAGTTGAGCACAAGATTGGTTTCTTCACATCTTTTCAACACCCTATCCAAGTTCATTAGACATTCCTGAAATGAATCCCCCACCATGCTGAAATCGTCCATGAAGACCTCCAAGATATCCTCCACCATGTCGGTGAAAATTGCCATCATACACCTTTGGAAAGTCGCTGGGGCATTACAAAGTCCA
Source organism: Nicotiana glauca (assembly GCA_026770625.1). Classification (NCBI taxonomy): domain Eukaryota; kingdom Viridiplantae; phylum Streptophyta; class Magnoliopsida; order Solanales; family Solanaceae; genus Nicotiana; species Nicotiana glauca. The sequence continues at coordinate 17,570 of MU701419.1, read as the reverse complement.
AATGGAATTCTCGAAAAAGTAAATATGCCATACGGACATGTAAAGGTTGTCTTCTCCTGATCCTCCAGGGCAATGAGAATTTGATTATACCCCGAGTAGCCATCTAGAAAACAATAAAAAGCCCGGCCCGCAAGACGATCGAGCATTTGGTCCACGAATGGTAATAGGAAATGATTTTTTCTCGTGACCTTGTTAAGCTTTCTATAGTCCATACACACTCTCCAACCCGTAACCGTCCGAGTAGGAATCAACTCATTGTTAGCATTAGTGACGACCGTCATTCCACCCTTTTTTGGCACACATGGGACCGGAGAGGTCCATGAACTATCTGAGATTGGGTAAACCACATCGGCGTCCAACCACTTGATAACCTCTTTCTTTATCACCTCTTGCATAGCCTCATTTAATCTTCTTTGATGTTCAAGAGACAGCCTTGCATCCTCCTCCAAAATGATCTTGTGCATGCAAAATGCGGGGCTTATCCCCTGGATATCCGCCAATGTCCATCCAATCACCTTTTTGCGCTTTTGAAGAACCACCAAAGTGGTGTCAGCCTGCATGTTAGTTAGGCATGAGGAAAGAATAACATGTAAAGTAGAATTTGAACCAAAAAACTCATACCTGAGGTGTGGAGGAAGTGGCTTCAACTCCAACACCGGTGGCTCCTCAATGGATGGCTTGGTTGGAGGAGTTTTGTGATTCTCTAGATCCAAAGATAGATTCCTAGGCTCATATGAATATGAACCCATGCCATGCAATGCATTCACGCACTCCACTCTTCCGACATCATCATTGACATCCATGTTAAGAAGCACGGCCTCAAGAGGCTCTTCAACATTCATCAATGCACTTGTGTCATCCACTATCATGGTTGTGACAATGTCCACAAATGAACATACCTCCGTGCTATTGGGTTTCCTCATTTATTTGCATACATGAAATACCACTTTCTCATCACCCATACGAAATGTCAATTCCCCAGCTTCAACATCTACCAATGCCTTCCCTGTAGCTAGGAAAGGTCTTCCAAGAATGATTGGCACCTCAAAATCCACCTCGCAGTCCAATATCACAAAATCTACCGGCAATATGAACTTATCAACACGAACATGGACATCATCAATTATGCCCAAGGGACGCTTCATTGATCGGTCCGCCATTTGAAATCGCATGGAAGTTGGTCTAGGTTGACCAATCCCTAGGGTCTTGAAAACTGAATAGGGCATCAAGTTAATACTAGCCCCCAAGTCACACAAAGCTTTAGCAAACTCCGCACCACCAATAGTGCAAGGGATAGTGAAAGCTCCGGGATCCTCGAGTTTTGGGGCCATAGAATGAATAATAGAACTCACTTGATGTGTCATCTTGATTGTTTCACACTCCATTGACCTCTTCTTGGTAACCAAATCCTTCATAAATTTTGCATACCTCGACATTTGTTCAAGGGCTTCCACCAATGGCACATTTATGGTAAGACTCTTCATCATTTCAATGAACTTCTTGAATTGGTTGTCTCCTTTTTGCTTTGCTAGCCTTTGTGGGTAAGGTGGAGGAGGCCTAGGCAAGGGTGCCTTGGCTTTGGGAACCATCGGCTCGGGCATATCGATCACGTATTCCCTAGACGGGTTCACGGCCTCTTGTGTCTCCTCCTCAACATCATTAATATCAATCCGTACATCATTGTGCACATTGGGTTCCACTATATCTTCAACCACCAAAGGCATATCATCATCACGCAACTCATCTCCACCAACCATAACTTGATTTTCTCTTGAGGCATGAACATCACTGCCTCTTCCACTTTGCGTGGTCACCGCCATCACATGATTATTGTGCCTACCCTTAGGGTTTACTACAGTGTCACTTGGTAGGGCACCCTTTGGGCGAGTATTTAAAGATTGAGAAATTTGACCAAGTTGCACATCCAAGTTACGGATGGAAGTGTTGTGTGAAGCCAATTGAGCATCGGAGTCTTGGTTCTTCTTCATCATTTGCTCAAACATAACTTCAATTCTCCCAAAATCATTTCCTAAAAAACTAGACCCTTGAGATTGAAATGGTGGCTGGTTGTTCAGTTGTTGAAACATCGGAGGCCTTTGAAAGCATTGCCCCTGATTACCTTGACCACCATTATTGTTCCACCCACCTTGACCATTGTTGTTGTTCCAATTGTTGTTGTTGTTTCCATTCCAATTTCCACCATTGTTACCTTGATTCCCCCAATTGTTGTTTTGGTTATTCCCGTTCCAATTTCAACCACTATGTTGTTGGTTATTGTTATTCCAATTTCCGCCTCCTTGTTGATTGCCCCAATTTTCTTAGGGTCGCCATTGTTGATTTCCCTAGTTTCCTCTATTTCCTTGGTAGTTGTTAACATATTGACAATCTTTACTTTGCTCATCACAGCACTCGTTCTAATAACCACCACCATCATCATAGTTATCACAGTTTCCTTGAGGTTGTTGCCCTCTTTGCCTTCTTTTCATCATGTTCACTCCTTCCATGGCATTGACTTGGCGCAGGTTTTGAACTTGTTGTAATTGCGCCTTCGCCAATTGGTTTATTGTTGTTTTGAGTTCGGCAATGTCTTGGCCATGATCATGCAACTCCTTATGTAAATGTATGACATTAGGGTCACCTTGAGGAACGTTTGCCCGGCTTTGCCACGCCGAAGAAGTATCGGCCATTTCATCTAACACATAACAAGATTCATTGTACGGGAGCTTCATAAAATTTTCACCCGCCAATTGGTTCACAATGCATTGGTTGGTTGAGTTGATGCCCCTATAGAATGTTTGTTGAATCATCACATCATTCATATCATTATTTGGACACTCTTTAACCATAGTTCTAAATCTCTCCCATATTTCGTGCAAAGGTTCCGTTGACTCTTGTTTGAAAGCCAAAATTTCATCACGGAGCGTCGCCATGTGACTTGGAGAAAAGAACTTGGCAATAAATTTGTCTGCCAATTCATCCCACGTTGTGATGGAATGATTTGGAAGCCTTTCTAACCAATCCAATGCTTTACCCCAAAGAGAGAACGGGAAAAGCCTCAATCTCAAAGCATCCTCTGACACGTTTGTTTGTTTACTCCCCCAGTAAGTATCTACGAACCCCTTCAAGTGCTTGTATGTATTTTGGTCGGAGGCGCCCGTAAAATACCCTCTCTGTTCGAGCAAAGTCAACATAATATTGGTGATTTGAAAATTCCCCGCTCGGATTCGGGGAGGAACTATGGCACTTGCATAACCCTGATTTGGAAGGACTCTTGGAGCTACTCTTAGTGGAGGCGGATGAGGGTCTTGTACGTTCTCATTTGCATTGGCATTTGCATTAGCATTTGCATTGGCATTTCGTCCTCTCCTTAGAGCTTGAGGTAATACATCTTCTTGTTCAAGATCCTCAACCTCCTCCGCCGCGACCATGTTGCCAAGAGGGTCATTTCCGTTTAGAGCCATGTGTACCTGATGGATCGACACAAATAAAGTTAGTAAAAAGAAAGAAAGAGAAGCAAAACACAAAACTAGCTACACTGATAGTCAACACTGTAAGATCCACGACAACGGCGCCAAAAAGTGATCGCTGTCAACTCAACCTTACACACTGGTAAGAAGAGCGGGTGCTACAGCTTTTACCCGAATAGTGGTATTAAGGTCAATTTTTCCACAGAGAGCTTGGAGTGGAGTTGCGTATCTGTCTAGACTAACAATGTGTTTGTGCTTCTAATTGCACTCCCAACATTTTTGGGTTTTCTTTTATCAAATACTATTATCAACTAAGGTTTAAGACTAAATTATGCTAAAGAGATATTTTCTAAGTTGTAATTAAGATAGAGAAAGGCACTAGGGTCGTGGCATCACCTAGGTGGTTAACTAACGGGTATAAACTATTAATAAAAAATTGACATATTTGGGATCAATGTTATAACCGTTGCACAACTGTACCCACTCTCACACCTCTCGGTAGAGAGAGCGATTTTGCCCAATTGACTCTCTTGAGACCAATTGGGTAGGCCAATTAGACCAAACAACTAGGGTTCAAGTAGGGTGATTGCTCTATCGAGATTTAACCCATTAATTGGGACTACCATTTCTCATAGGTCTATCCCAATTCCTTGTTGGGTCAATTTTGGGGTCATAGACTCTCTTTCTCAAGAAGAGTCAAAACCCACTAAGCTAGAATCAATGTTTGCAACCACCAATCCTTAATTAAAGCATAAAATTAACCCAAATAACAAACACCCAATATCAATCTATCATTAAGAAGCAACACCCATCAATTACCCACACTAGGGTTGAGCCACAACCCTAGCTAATGGGTTTAGCTAGACATAATTAAAGAAGAAATAGATGAAGAACTAAGCATATTAATTAATTTCTAGAGTTAAACTACAAGAATCTATGGAAGAATTAATGCTAAAATACCCAAAATAGGCTAAAACACGTTCTCACGAGCGCAGCTCTTGTTCAGAATATAAAACTTAACCTAAAAATGGTAAAATATCCTATTTATACTGGGCCAGAAAAAATGGATAAAAATACCCCTGCGGGGTCAGCGCGGACCGTGCAAAAAGGTAGCGCGGCCGCGTTGGCTCTTGGACTTGTAAATATCTCCTCTCTGAAGTTGAGAGCGCGAACCGCGCAAAAATATAGCACGACCGCGGTAGAAGACGGGCGCGGACCGCACAGGAATGGAGCGCGGCCGCGCAGACATATTTTGCCAAAAGTCCATCTCTCTGAATCTCATCCACACGGACCGCACTGATTTGTAGCGCGGCCGTGTGGGGCTTTGCCTTGCAGTTGTAAGTCTCTGAACTTCACTTATGCGGACATCATAAAAATGGAGCGTGGCCACGCAGAATGCCCTTGATGTGAACCAGTCTCTGAATCTCCCAGCGCGGCCGCGTGGCAAATTAGTGCGGTTCATGCTATGTCTTCTTGTTCCCCACTTCACTTGGTCTTTGACACTTGGCAGGGTTCACTCCGTTTTGAGCTGATCTTTGATATTTGTCATCTTGTCGATCAAACCTGCAATCAAGCGCAACTTGTAAGCATTTTGGAACTCTTTTGTGGCAATTCATAACAAAAGCAATAGCAAGTAGGGGTATAATCATGTTAAAATCCTAACTTATCACCTACCAAGGGTAACTAAATCACATATTCTAGCTGCTAATGCTCCTATTCAAGTTGATGTCCCGGTTGGACAATCTATAAATACAAATGAGTCTAAGCCACGCTTGAAACGTGGTAGACCAATTGGTTTCAAAGATAAAAATCCTCGAAAGCGAATAGGAGCAGGATATCATAATATGGAGGCAATTGATAAAAAAGAGCCCCCTGACATAACAAATGATAATACCTCATAGGAGGTCCAAGTACCTGAAAATAATAAGAATGAAGAGATCTCAATAAGTTATGTCTCTACGGAAAAAAGGTAGAACCGGAATAATATTATTGTCAACAACATTTTTGCTTATAATGTTGTTGTTGAGATAATGCAACAAGATGAGGATCTTGAACCAAGATCAGTCAATGAATGTAGACAAAGAAATGATTGGCCAAAATGGAAAGAAGCTATCCAGGCAGAATTAGCGGCACTTGAAAAACGTGAAGTATTCGGACGTATAGTCCGAACACCTAAAGAAATACAGCTAGTGGGACACAAATGGGTTTTTGTGCGAAAACGAAATGATAAAAAATAAAGTCGTTAGATTTAAAGCACGACTTGTGGCACAAGGATTTTTGGAAAGACCTGACATTGATTATATGGAGACATATTCTCCTGTGGTGAATGAAATCACTTTCAGGTATCTTATAAATTTAGCAGTTCAAGAAAAACTTGATATGCGTCTAATGGATGTTGTCACTTTCCTATTTGTATGGCATATTAGACAACAAAATTTATATGAAAATCACAGAAGGGTTTAAAGTTCCAGAAACTAATAAAAGTTTTCGGGAAACTAACTCAATAAAACTTCAAAAATGCTTATATGGATTGAAACAATAAGGACGAATGTAGTATAATTGCCTGAGCGAGTATTTGCTGAAAGAAGGGTATAATAATTTGTCCTTGTGTATTTATAAGAAGGTCTGGATCTTAATTTGTTATAATCGCTGTGCATGTTGATGATCTAAATATTGGAACTCCTGGGGAACTTCCAAAAGCAGTAGACTGTTTGAAGAAAGAGTCTGAAATGAAAGATCTTGGAAAGATAAAATTTTATCTTGGTCTTCAAATTGAGCATATGAAAGATGGAATTTTTGTCCATCAATCAACTTATACTGAAAAGATCATAAAGCATTTTTATATGAATAAAGCACAACCATTGAGTATCCCGATGGTTGTGAGATCACTTGATATAAATAAAAATCTATTCTGACCTTATGAAAATGATGAAGAGCTTCTTGGTGATAGAACTCCATATTTTAGTACAATTGGGGCACTAATATATCTTGCAAACGATAATCGATCAGATATAACTTTTGCAGTAAGTCTATTAGCAAGATTTAGTTCCTTTCCAACAACAAGATACTGGAATGGTGTTAAGCATATTATTAGATACCTCCGAGGGACTATGATACAAGATTATTTTATTTTTATGAATCTGATTCACAGCTGATTGGTTATGCAGATGTAGGTTATTTGCCTGACCGACATAAAGCCCGAACTCAAACAGGCTATTTATTTACCTGTGGGGGTACAACTATTTCATGGTGTTCAACAAAATAAACTTTAGTTGCCGCATCTTTCAATCATGCAGAGATAATAGCCATTCATGAAACTAGCCAAGAATGTGTATGGTTGAGATCAGTGACTCAACATATTCAACAAATGTGTGGTCTTTCTTTAAAAACAAAGCTTCCAACAATATTATATGAAGACAATGCTTCTTGTATAGCTCAACTTAAAAGGGGGATATATCAAAGGAGATAAAATAAAGCACATTTCACCAAAGTTCTTTTTCACACACGATCTTCAACAAAATGGTGAGATACATGTTCAACAAATCCGTTCAAGTGACAATGTTGCAGATTTATTCACTAAGACATTGCCAATATCAACATTTGAGAAGCTGAGACATAAGATTGGAATGCGTCATCTCCGAGATATTAAATAAAGATTTCATCAGGGGGAGTATAATATGCGTTGTACTCTTTTTTCCTTAACCAAGGTTTTGTCCCAATTGGGTTTTCTTGGTAAGGTTTTTTTTAATGAGGCAGCACTCAATGCGTATTACAAGATATGTGTACTCTTTTTCCTTCACTAGGCTTTTTTCCATTGGGTTTTCCTAGTAAGATTTTAATGAGGCACAATATTTTTTAAATGGACATCCAAGGGGGAGTGTTATAAATAAGATGAATGCATGTGAGCGAGATGAATGCATTTGTATGTCCATTTAACGTACTTTGTATTCATGTACTCAATTAAAAAGTACATTAACTTATAATCAGTGAATGAATTTGTACCTTTATAAATAGGGAACTTTTGACCCTATAAAAGTTATACCAAGAAAAGAAATAACAAATCATTCTCCCTCATATTTATTTTGTCTCAATTAGTATATCATTCTATTTTACTCTCATTTCTTAACAAGAATTAATATTTGAGCTCAAGAGTCATATTATTGCTTAGAAGGAATAAATCAACAAAAACAAGACCCAAAACGAATGAATATTTATGTACATAAATAGTATAGAGCACTAGTTGTAATTTGAACTCTTGCTAACTTGTCATCATAACTTTGAACTCGTCCAAGCTGAGAACTCCGTCTCCGTTAAGATCAAACCTTTGAATCATAGCCTTGCAGTTATCAATGGAAGTTGACTCACCGAGTTGACTCAGCATCCTCTTCAAGCTCTTAGGAGTAATGTAGCCACTTCCCTCCATTTCATACATTCCAAATGCTCCAATCAACTCACTCTCCTTATTCCTCTCCTCGTCCATTCCTTCCATTAGCTTTGTAAAATCCTCCAAACCCAACAATCCATCCCCATCAGAATCCGATAGTCTCACCGCCATCTCCGCCTCCTCTACCGTCAACTCGCCTCCTACCGCCTTCACACACCTCCTGAGCTCAGCGGGTGACACTTTTCCATCTCCATTCTCGTCAAAGTATGTAAATACCCTCTCTAACTCGCCATTGTCACTACTACTACTCACTGAAAGATGGTCAGTTGTCGTCATCGTCGTGGTTGTCATTGTCGTTAGACCCTCGTCTTCCTTCTGAGGAGTTGCCTTTTTGAGCGAAAACCTATTGCGTAGTCTTGAGAAAGCAGACTTGTTTTCATGACTAGGTACAGAAACTGACTTCATACTCATGCTAACAAACGCGTTTATATAGACTACCTTTTTTCCAAGGAAGTTTGAGATGCAAGTAGAATATGATTAAGTGCGAAAAGGTTTTAACTTGAAACAAAGAAAACTTGGGAAAGTTTTGGTAAAAAACTCTTGAAAAACAACAAAGGATATGGGGATGAAGGGAGAAGAATGGGATATTTATATATGAAGAGTGGGAAGGGAGTAGAAAGTGGTAGTTAGCTAAATGGCGGTCCAAAAGTCTGTATTTTCCGTGGGCTTAACACTTATAGAAACTTCTTGAAATTAAAATACAAAAATAGGTTCTAAGAAGTTTGAAAAGTAAAAGTACACACGCTATGAAAGATGACAATGATGTGAGAAAGAGCTAACTTTTACGATAAGTCTTATCTTGAAGGCAAACTGAATACTATAATATTGATTTTAAATATATATAATATATTGTCTTATTTGAATTTGCCATGCATCTCTTCTTTTCCATGTTTCCTTTACTACTTTGAGGGGCGTATAGTATATATGTGACCGGTTTCAACTGAACACATTATTTATCTCCCTCAGTTCACCCGTTGACTCCTTTCACCGTTATTTATCTCTTTCTTACAATGAATATTTGGTGTGTGCCGCGAGGGCATTATAACGTGTTTATCATTCTAATTCTAATTATTGATTTAACAAAAAAAAAAAAAACTGATTTAATATGAAAATGGCGCGCTCAAGCTAAGCCAGCCGAAATCGATATCTCAATTTTTGTGTAAGCACCATACTATGAAAGCAAGAAAAATTTAATTTGCAGAGTCCAAAAATAGAAATGAATTGAAGGAAAAAAGAGAGGAAAAGTTTAGCGATATATTGGAGTACTTACGTAAATCACACAAAGGTGTGATCTAGTGGTTTAATGGGGTGGGTTGAGAATTTAAGATTCAGGTTCAAATTCTAATGGAGACAAAAATACTAGTAGGTGTTGCTTCTCACATGTTTAAATTGAGGAGAATAGAGTTACCTGGTCCCTGGCATTTTTCGTTTTTTGTGTTTACTTTTTATTATCGGTTCAAGGTATACTAGCTATTTAAATTCCTCTATTGCTGTGATTCCTCATCTTGCAATCCCCTTAGCATGCTTCCCCTCCCGTTAATATCTGCTTAGCTTCTATTAGTTGTTACTTTTGTTAGCATATTGTTTAACTGCACATGTTTATATATGTGCCTTGTCCTAGCCTCGTCACTTGCCGAGGTTAGGCTCGGCACTTACCAATATATAGGTTCGGTTGTACTGATACTGCACTCTGCATTTTTCGTGTAGAATTCGGTACTTGACCGTGTTGACCCGAGTTGAGTTGCTGCCTTCAATCCTACAGGAGACCCAAGGTAGATCTGCAGGCGTACGCGGACCCTGGAGTCCCCTTCTAGTTATTCCAGTTTTCTATTTCTGTTAATTCAAAAACAGTTGTACTTTTTCATTCAGCCAGTATTTGCAATGACTCGTAGAAGTTCGTGAATTATGACACCAGGGTAATTGTGTATAAGTACTTGGGTTATTATAAAATTCTGCACTCCTTTAATATGTTTTAGTTTAATTGTTGTTATTTACTAAATTGGTTAAGGGTTAGTGTATTAATTCTTTAATTGCTGGCTTGCACAGCATTTGAAAAGTTAGGCGACATCACTGTCCCGATGGTAGGAAATACGGATTGTGACAAGTTGGTATCAGACTACTAGGTTGCCTAGGTCTCATAGCTCACGAACAAGCTTAGTAGAGTCTGGAGGGTCGGTGCGGAGACGTTTGTACTTATCTTCCAGAGGCCATGGAGTTAGGAACGATTTCACTTCTATTTTTCTCTGTCATGCGATTTTGTTCTCCCAATGTTAATTGAACTCTCTACTCTTGTTCTTTCGTAGATGGCGAGAACATGTACCGCTTCTTCAGCTGAGGAGCAGCCAAAGCCCCAGTGGCAGCTCCTACGAGGGGCAGAAGACGAGGCCAAGGCCATGCCAGAGGCCGAGGCAAGGGTTGGGATCAACCCAAAGCTCGAGCAGCAGCACTAGTGGCAGAGATTCACGTAGAGTTTGATGAGGAGGCTCCATCCTAGACCGTTCCAGCAAGGCCAGGTTAGGTTCCAAAAGGGGTTCATCGCTACCCTGGTACTTCAGGATGGTTTAGTCCGTTAAGTGGGCCTTGTGGAGAGTATTTCCCAGGCCGACACATTTTCCATAGCACCCGCCATCTCTCAGGATGGGGGGAGCCCAGACTCCCGCTACTCACACTCCGAAGCAGATGGCTCCCTAGTTTCAAACTCCAATAACTCCGCCGGTTGGGGTAGTTCCGTCGGGTGTTGCAGCACAGGCTGACGATGTATTAGCTATGTCTTCTATGGCTTTGTGGAGATTGGATAGGTTTACCAAGATTTTCACTACTCACTATGGCGGTATTGCCATTATTGACTTGGGATAAGTTTGCAGAGTTGTTCTTGGAGAAGTTTCTCCCGGTGACTGAGCGAGATGCTCTACGCTGGCAATTTGAGCGTCTTCATCAGGGTAGTATAACAGTCACGCAGTATGAGACTCGGTTTATTGACTTGGCACGCCATGCTATTGTTATACTTCCCACTGAGAGGGAGAGGGTGTGGAGATTCATTGATGGGTTGATCCAACCGATTCGGCTTCATATGGCCATGGGGGCCGGTAGTGATATGTCTTTTCAGGATGCGGCCAATGCGGCCCACAGGATAGAGATGGCCCTTGCACGAGGAGGTAATCAGGGGTCAGACAAGAGGCCTCGTCGTTCCGGTAGGTTCAGTGGTACCTCATCTGGAGGTAGGGATTCATATGGTAGAGGCCACCCTCAAAGGCCCTTTCAGTCCGCACTTCAGGTTTCACATGGTACTACAGGTGGCTGTGGTTCCTAGCCATAGTATTCTGACCAACATCTTTCTAGCTCACCATCAGCACCTATCAGCGCATCACCACTCCGTTATTCTCAGTAGCCGAGGGCTTGTTACACATGTGGCGACACGAGACATATTGCCAGGTATTGCCCTCGAGCATCTGACAGCTCTCAGCAGCAGGGTCCTCATCCCATGATTCAGGCAGTAGGTGATCCCCAGGCCGCCCAGCCAGCTAGAGGCAGGGGTAGGGATCATAGAGGTGGAGGTAGGGACCGTAGAGGTAGAGTTTGGACCAGCAGAGGCAGAGGTCAGCCAGTAGTTGATCGTCCTAGAGATGCGATTCAGGGAGGTGGGGCCCAGCCCCGTTGTTATGCTTGGCCAGCCAGGCCAGAGGTCGAGTCATCAGATACTGTGATTACAAGTACTATTCTGGTCTGTGATAGAGGTGCTTCGGTGTTATTTGATCCGGGATCTACGTATTCATATGTGTCGTCCTATTTTGCACCCTATTTGGTTATGCCTAGTGAGGCTTTGGGTATTCCTGTATATGTGTCCACACCGATTAGTGATTCCATAGTGGTCGACCGAGTGCATCGTTCATGTGTGGTAGTATTTGAGGGTCTTGAGACCCGTGTCGACTTATTTCTCTTAGATATGATGGACTTCGACGTTATATTGGGGATGGAATGGTTGTCCCCGTATCATACTATTTTGGATTGTCACACCAAGACCGTGACCTTGGCCTTGCCAGATTTTCCTCGACTTGAGTGTAGAGAGACCCCAGGACATGCCACCCGCAGTGTTATTTCATATGTTAAGGCTCGACGCATGGTCGAGAAGGGGTGTTTAGCTTATTTGGCATATGTTCGTGATTCCAGCACAGCGGTTCCGTCTATTGACTCAGTTCCTATTGTTCGGGAGTTCCCAGAGGTTTTCCCTTCAGACTTGTCGGGTATGCCGCCCGTCAAGGATATTGATTTTTGTATTGATCTGGCTCCAGGCACGCAACCCATTTCTATCCCGCCATATCGTATGGCCCCGCCAGAGCTGAAAGAGTTAAAGGATCAGTTGCAAGATTTGCTTGAGAA
>MU701418.1:15570-67354 GCA_026770625.1 Nicotiana glauca | reverse complement strand
TCAACCGGATTTCGCCAAAATTCCAACTTCACCAATTCAAGCCTATTTCTACACCGTACCTCCAAATTCAATTCCGATCGCTCTCCTAAGTCACAAATCATCCCCCGAAGCTAACCAAACCATCAGAAATCACATCCGAGCCCTCTAACCACATAGTCAACTTCCGGTTGACTTTTCTGAAACAAACTCCCTTCTAAGAGGCTATGTGCCTTATTTTCAACCAGAACCAATTCAATTACACCCGATCGACTCTAATACTGATATAGAAACTTGAAGCAACACAATAAGGGGAAAATGGGGCAGTAACTCACGTGACGACGGGCCGGGTCGTCACATCCCCAGAGTTCAAAATGAGTTTGCCGATGCATTGGCTACTCTAGCCTCTATGATTTAGCATCCAGATAAGAATTTCATTGATCCTATCCCAGTAAAGATTTATGATCAGCCACCTTACTTTGCTCATGTCGAGGAGGAAGCATATGGGAAACCCTGATTTCACGATATCAAGGAATATTTGGCAACATGAGAATATCCAGAGCTTGCAAACGCTACTCAGAAGCGCACACTTTGAAGGTTATCCAATAATTTCTTTCACAGCGGAGGAATCCTGTACAGGACAACTCCCGATTTGGGATTTTTAAGGTGTGTTGACGCAAAGGAAGCATCCAGGCTATTTGAAGAAGTTCATGCAAGAACCTGCGGCCCACATATGAACGGTTTTGTCTTAGCCAAGAAAATACTCCGAGCTGGTTATTTTTGGATGACTATGGAAACGGACTGCATCCAATATGTCCGAAAATGCCATCGTTGTCAGATACATGCTAAAGGTGCCTCTAAATGAGCTTAATGCAGCAAGTTTTCCATGGCCGTTCGCTGCTTGGGGAATGGATATTATCAGACCTGTCGAGCCTGTCGCGTCAAATGGGCACAGGTTCATTCTAGTGGCAATTGATTATTTCACAAAATGGGTTGAAGCAGCATCATACAAGGCATTGACTAAGAAAGTCGTGGCAGACTTTGTCTGTGACCGCATCGTTTGTCGGTTCGGCATCCTAGAGTCAATCATTATTGACAATGGTTCCAATCTTAACAGTGACCTGATGAAAGCAATATGTGAAACGTTCAAGATCAAACACAAGAATTCTACAGCCTACAGACCTCAGATGAATGGAGCTGTAGAAGCGACCAATAAGAATATCAAGAAAGTACTAAGGAAAATGATAGAAAAATATAAGCAGTGGCATGAAAAGTTATCATTTGCTTTGTTGGGGTACCGTACCATAGTTCACACATCAACCGGGGTGACTCCTTATATGTTGGTTTATGGTACAGAGGCAGTCATTCCCGCTGAGGTAGAAATTCCTTCCCTGAGGATCATACAGGAAACAGAACTCGATGATGCAGAATGGGTAAAGAGTTTCTACGAGAAGTTAACTCTTATATATGGGAAGAGAATGAACGCAGTTTGTCATGGTCGACTTTATAATAACAGAATGTCCAGAGCCTTCAACAAAAGAGTCAAGCCGAGATGATTCACACCGGGACAGCTAGTGTTGAATAAAATCTTCCCACATCAAGATGAAGCCAAGGGGAAATTCTCTCCTAACTGGCAGGGTCCGTACATGGTTCACCGGTTTCTAACAGGAGGAGCCCTCATACTTGCAGAAATGGACGGGGATGTTTGGCCGAATCCGATCAATTCAGATGCAGTCAAACGATATTATGTGTAGCCATTTATGATTTTTTTATGATGTAATTTGAACTACGCCTGACCTGATTCCTGTTTAAGAGTGGATACATAGGTAGCTCTATGGGTTCAGTCGCAATTCCATAAAATTTTCATTACCCCCGATATTGGAAACTAGGGCAGAATTTTGAGGAGGACCCTCAAAATTCCGAAGTTGATGTCAACCATTTATTGTATGCAGCCGTCGGAAGCACCAACCTAGTAAACTGGGGCAGAATTTTGAGGAGGACCCTCAAAATTCTGGAGCAAGAGAGGTTGCAATTTCTTGAACCGCATCGCAGTCATCGGTTCATCTAAGAAAACTATTTTCAATTACATATTTGTGTTACATTTTTTACTAAGTCATGCATAAATATTATCAAATGGTTTTGTTTAGCAACTCTACCCCAATGATGCACATTTCCAAGTAGGACAAGAGAAGTCCACAGGGATACGAACTAACCTTCCCCCCTTTACAAAACTCATGATTTTTCTTTGGATGCAGGCACCCAAGTTGCAAAATCATCATATATTCACACACTCACACTTTTCGGGGATACAACTCTCAGAATCATCACCTATTTTACAATTGCTATCCGTACACAACATCCCCAGCAGCCACAATACAATAATCAGCTATCATCTATCAGCTGAGAGATCTCATTACTATTCGCCTTTACTTTCTTGCATTGCATAAGGCTACCATTCTGCCTTCCGAGACTAAGCTCTGTCTCCATCTATATTTCTTGCATTGCATAAGGCCACCATTCTGCCTTCTGAGACTAAGCTCTGTCTCCATCTGCATTTCTAGCATTGCATAAGGCTACCATTCTACTTTTCGAGGTTAAGCTCTACCTCCATCCGCATGGTTGAAATATCGCCATATTTATTTAAATCCTGCATCGGCTGAAATATTGCCACTTTTATTTACATTTGCATGGCTAAAATACCGCCACCTTTATTTAAATCCTGCATCGGCTAAAATATCACCACTTTTACCTACGTCTGCATGGCTGAAATATCGCCACTTTTATTTAAATCCTGTATCAGCTGAAATATCGCCACTTTTATTTACATCTGCTGGCTGAAATGTCGCCACTTTATTCTTTCTTGCATGGCTGGAATATCGCCTCTTTATCCATCTTGCACAGCTGAAATACCACCACCCTTTCATTTACGTCTTGCATTGGCTGAAAGATCGCCACCTTCTGCATTTCATGATCGCTGAATTGTCCAAAGGCACCATTGTTTCGAGGCACCATTTTCATAGCCCAAGAACGCCATGCTATGGTCTGAGGACCCCATTTTCATCTTTTGCATATAATTATTCAAAGGCATCATAGTTCGGAGGCATCATTCTCATAGCCTGAGAACATCATTTCATAGCCTGCGAATCCTTTATTATACGCTTCATGGCCCAGGATGTCATGGTCCCAGGACGTCATCCTACCTGTCTGAAGACAACATTCATGGTCCAATGGGAACTTGCATCACGTTTAAATTTATGCACAATATATTTTGGTATTATTCATTTGCAAGTACACTGGCTAGCAAGGACCGTCTCAGCAGGAGCGATCCCGCTCCAGTTCCCGCAGCCTATCAGACTTCGACCATCCTTCACAACCTGAACATCACGTTCGTCTTTCAAAATCTCCATCGACATAGTCCGCCAATGGATCCTGAACTACATATGGCCTGATTCCTGTAAGACCAAGGATATGTAGGTAGCTCAGGGACCAAAGCTCGGTCTAAATTCTTCAAATCATTTCATTCGGTCAAAATTCGCCATCATATCTTTACCCGACAACTCTTTCATCCTTCCCGGGTAAAGAGGGGCATCTGTTGATACCCAATTTTTCCCTATGTATTTTTATACTCAAAATACTTTCAACATAGCATGTGTATGCATATATAAGCATGCCCAAGAGTTTTGGTATTTTTCCCTAATTTTAAAGATTTTAAAATCGATTTATTGCCCATTTTTTGTAGTGCAAAATCAGTAATTATTCCCAAAAATTATCCTTTTTGTGATTAAATTATTTTATTCTAATATTTGCACCAAAATATAATTAAGGTAATTTTTGTATATTTTTACGAATTTATTTGGTATTTCTAAAGATAAATTGCATATAATTTCAATTATAGCCTATTTTACGATAAACAACATTTTGCAATTATAAAATTATTTTCAGTATTTTAGGATTAATATTTATATATTATTAATTAGTTTAGTGCTTTTAATCTGGTTTTAAAATCATTATTGCTATTTTATAAAATAAAAAGGGGGAAATTGGCTATTTAACATCTAGCCCGTTTCTATTTCAATTATAGATTCATTTTGTTTCAATTTTAACCTCAATTTAACCCCCAATTCCGCCCCAAATTAAAACCTACCAAATTCCTAAATCACCCGATCCACGACCCAATTAATTTAACCCGTCCGGCTCCGCTTTAATCATGGCCGTTGATCTTTGAGATCAACGACCCATATTGATCCTTTCCTTTTTTAATTCACAAACATCCGTAACCCTAAATCACTTTCACTCACCCGTCGCCTCTGAAATGCCTCTCCTCTCAAACACTGTTGAACTCTCCCGAAATCCTAATCATCTCCCACATGTTTTTACCATGTTTCCACCGGAATCCATGGCATTCCAGGCCATAGATGGCCTGTACTCACTCTCTCTCACCATTAAACCTAAGCTGCTCGAGGTTCTAGAGCCCAATCTCAATGGCTCTCTTTACATCTTTCTCAGATCTGTAGATCTACGGCCTTTCCGGCCATTATTCCGACGTGTTCAAGCAATATGAGTCTTTTCGACTTAGGATCCAACTTTCCTCAAGACCTTTCTCATTCTAGGGTTTTCTCTGCAACTCTAAGCCATCTGAGGTTCTGTACTTGCTTATTTCTTTTAGATCTGTGACATGCCTGAGTGTTATCTGACGTTTTAAAGGTTTTCCCCAAATTTCCTCTTTAAAATCGTTCAATTCCAATTTTAGGGTTTCTGAAAAGATTTCTTCAAATGTTTTTTGATTCTTCCTGTTCTTTCTTTATGTATGTTTTATGCTCGTATGTGTTCTTCTTATTATGCATGAGTTTGCTCTTTTGTTTCTTTTCTATTATGCTAGACTCTTCTATTTTTCTGCTGTTGTTCTTATGCTTTGCATGTTGATTCGTGTTGTTTTCCTCACTCTTTGCTATATGTGTTTACGTTTGAATCCTAGATTTCGTCATTTTACTGAGTTCTCTTTGCATATTTTTCTCTGCTGTTGTTTGAAAACTCGCATCATCTCCGTCTTCTGAACTTGTTTGTGTATGTGTGTCTCTCATAAGTCTTTGAAAGAGATTTCTAAGCCTCTTTCAAAGACCTTGTTTTCTCACCTCTGACTCTATGCGAAACCCTAGGTTTTGGGGTTTCTTTGACAAGTGGTACTAGGGTTTCACTTTGGAACCCTAGGCTTTCAGACTCACCGTGAGTCGGTAATGAAACTTGAATCTCTTTGGCTTGTGACTCTGAGGCTTTCAGTGTTAAACTCTTTTTCTAAATAACCTAACGACTCTTTTTGTTTGATCTGTGTGTTTATATATATATGAGAAATTTCTCTTTCAAAAGGTTTTTTTACCTACTAAGTGCTTGATTCTTAAACCCCTTTATAAGGCCGATAAACTGCCATTGATTTTCCTTCGATTGAACCTCATTTACCTTTCTTGACTTGATTCATTCAATCAAACTTGCAGTTTTTGGTTTCATGGCTGTTTAATTGATTCCTTTACCATATTTGGCACAAACCGTGTACCATTGGTTGTTTTCCTTAAATAATTTCTATGTACTTACCCCTTTTGTAAGGTTTAATTAGAAATTTCTTTCCTTAACTAATTTCTAC
This sequence comes from Nicotiana glauca, assembly GCA_026770625.1. NCBI lineage: Eukaryota > Viridiplantae > Streptophyta > Magnoliopsida > Solanales > Solanaceae > Nicotiana > Nicotiana glauca. The sequence goes on along the minus strand of MU701418.1, from coordinate 61,743 downwards.
CCGTTGGAATCAGAATCCCTTAACAAAAGGGAGACTGATTTCAACGATTTCTTTACCTTTCTTACTGGTTCTCTTTGCACTATAAAATGGATTGAGTTTTGCACTTTAAGAAAGACCGGACTTTACATCTACACTCCCAATTGAATACTTTCGCATCTATACTTCAAGTTCAATACTTCGAACTTCTTACTTTCAACTCACACATTTACCTTACTAATTTGAATCCAACGCTCTGCATTGCTTGAGACCTTTTGGAACTGCTGTGCTTGCAACTTGGCTTTTCAAAGACTACTGTTTTCTTACTTGTTTTCCTTTGAAACTGGTATGTCTTTTATTTAATTTTCTGCCTCACCCCCATGTGTTTACTTCACAGTTTCAGCATCCTTGTGTACTTTACTACTTGTGTTTAGGGATTTGTGCTAATTATGTTCCTTCCTTGCCTTTTCTACTATGAATCCCTACCCCTATTCCCTTCTATGTGTTTGAGTTAAGGTTTTTGGCCTAGCAGTATCCTAATTACTTCTCAGGCCATAACTTGATCCACAATGGATCGTACCTCCAAAGCTGGCTAATAGTCTGGTCAGTGGTGTGCCAGCATTCCCAATTGCTGGGCATGACCACCAGCCTGCCATGGCTCTCCCTGATCCCCTATCTATGCACTTACACTTATTCTTAGGCCCTTAAGTTCTGCCCCTCTCTTATGAGCCTTGCTTTGGGACCTTGAGTTCCCTCTGAACTTGGATATCTAAGGGCTAGTATTTCCAGACTGCACTATGATCTTAATTCTGCAATGTGTAAGCACTGCCCGGAGCCCTTTGAGACTCTTGGGAACTTTGACACATCCCAAATATGAGAAAGGCTTTTGGAAATATGAGCCTGGAAGTTGGTTTATCTCATATTGTTGGACTTTGGGTCTGAATTAGGCTGTTTGGATGTAGCTGGAACTTCTGATGTAATTTTACTTTTCTTTTCTGATTCATTTGGGTATGTAATAATTTGTAATAACAATTGGGGATGGCTAGTGGAAAGGGATGGGGATGAATGCATGCAAAGGGTCGAAAACTTGCCTATAGGTTATTTATAATTTCCGCATTCTGCATTTTAGAACTCATGCCTATAATTTCTGCATTCTGCATTTTAGAACTCACACCTACAAGTTTTCCTGCATCTTAGAAATTATGCCTATAAGTTCTGCATATAGAAATCATGATCTTAGGTTTCTGAACATCTACATCGTAGAAATTATGCCTTAAGTTTTTTTGCATACCTACATCGTAGAAATTATGCCTTAAGTTTTTCTACACATCTGCATCGTAGAAATTACGCCTTAAGTTTTTTTGCATTCTACATTCTAGAAATTCTGTCTATAAGTCCTGCACTTTTGCATTTTTTTAGAAATTATGCCTATAAGTTCTGCATATAGAAATCATGATCTTAGGTTTCTGCACTTCTGCATATACATACTGCTAGGCAAACAGTCTCAGGTTTAATAAATAACCAACTTCACTCTAGATACCATACCTATAGGACTCTTGCATTTATGTAATCGTTTAAAACCAATTATGCTTAGAAATCATGCCTATAGGAATAATCAACTGAAGCAACTTCGTCTATTTCATTTACGAGTCTAAAATCAGTCATAAGGTCGTCAAAATCTGCAAATCTTTTGTTTATAAAACTAGCAGCCTTTTCCCTAAAATTAGTACGCTCTATTAGATGTCATGCCTATAGGTCTCACTTAGGCAAAGTATTAGGTAATTAATTGCATCAATTTTGATAAACTACATCCAGACAAGGCTAATTCGGATTCCTCATAAGAGAAATATGTGATGAATCAGCCTAGCCTACACTTTTAATTTAATTTAGACCAAACCAGTATTTGAAATGCTATATTTGCTCTTTTAAGTGAAGAGGCCTGTGTGAGCCTTAATTACTATTTGTTTCCCCCTAACTGTTTATGTGTTTTTGCTTGTCGCCTAAACTTTTATCCTTTTTAAAACTTTGAAAAACCCCAACCCCCTTCCTTTAGGACTAGTAGTCTCAATGCCTCCGAGACTGATAGGATTGGGACGGGTAATAGCATGCATTATGTAACGATACTATCCCGCGCTTTAATACCTTAACGGGGTGGGAAGGATAGACATGGATATGATGACCACGCGATAACACCATGTGTATAAATGGTTACCGGGTGTTGTGTGGGGTGATCCATGTTATTTATAAACCTAGGACCCCCTTTCCACTTTACTTGTTCACTTCCCTTTTTCCAGAATTTTTTAAGATGTTTAGTTTTCTTCAACTTTTTCACTTATTATGCACAAGCTCTTTTAATTGTCTGGTTTTCTGCACTGTTTCTTTTTAAACTTTCGCCCATTTTACTTCTTTGTCTGATTATTTACATTCGTTACTTGATCCCCATTTTTATCACTTATACATTCTTTTAAACGACTATGAAACCACCTATTCCCTAACTTCAGCATGTTTATTTAACCTTTATACATTCCTACTTGTAATCATTATATGGGAGTTGTCTTGTATGTTTACTCACTTTAAAGTCACAATTATAGCATTACCGGGAACCACACTAGTGGATCTTGGGGGTGCCTAACACCTTCCCCCCTGAGATAATTTCAATCCCTTAACCATTCTCCGGTTCTTCTTTTCTTTTAATTTTCTTAGTGTCCTAATGCACTTAATCATTAGGTGGCGACTCTTCTAAATGTCAAACCCAAATTCCCAAAAGGAATAGAGTTGTCCGCCCAAATATCGTAAACCCAATTTCACCTTTAAGAAAGGGGGCATCGACAATGCCTACTTATTATAAGTCAAATACATGGTTTGTATAAGGATTTAAACATGGGGATTGGTATGAATTGTGGGGTTTTTAGTAGAAGACCTAGAATTTGGTAATTTGGATATTGACTCACGAATTTGGGCATGGAATTGAAAATAAATTATATATTTGAGTTTGTGAGGTTATGGGTAAAGTTTATTTTCGAAAACATTCGGAATCCGGGCACGTGGGCTCGAGGGTGATTTTTATCGACTTTTCAAGTGGAGTTGGGAATTTATTGTAAATAGAATTATAATGAGTATTTGAGTATATGTTAATGGGTTTGAATAATTATTGACTAGTTTTGGAGCGTTGGGCACCGGTTGGAGTCATCTGAAAGGCTTGAGAGTCGGTTACTGAACTTCGGAGTGAGGTAAGTCTCATTTCTAACCTTGTAAGAGGGAATTAATCCCTTAGGTGAACTAAATTATTATGTGCTTCTATGTGTGGGGATCTACGTGCGCACGAGGTGATGAGAGTCCATACATAGCTACTAGCTATGCCTATGTCTGGGTAGTTTTAGGCTTACATCATGCCTTGTTGATATTGTCATTAATTTATATTTATTGCTTTCCTTGAGAGGCAGCGATATTGAGTTTTCTTATTAAATGTTTTGAAAGCAGTGAAATTTGAAGAATATAAGATTTAAAAGGTTTCATTTGAACTTCGTATTTTCAAAACGAACAGAGAAATATTATAATAGCCTGAGAAATCTATGTGTAACCGCGTCCCATGTATGTTTGTGAACGGGGTAATTTCCTTAAAAAGCTACACGCTGAATTCCCTTATTTTGAAAAGAATCAAGAAAGATATATTATTTAAATGTTAAATTTATATTTGACCGTGTCGCAAGTTTGATCCGTGAGCGGGGTGATTCCTTAAATTTATATTTGACCGCCTCGCATGTATGATTTGCGAGCGAGGTATTTCCTTGTACTACTCTTATGGGATCGGGCGATTCCCCTCGGCATGATTTATGTATCACACTCTCATGGGCGCGGTCCATTCGCCTCGGCACATTAATAGATGCATCTATGGATCACGTCATTCGAGCCTCGGCAGTGAACAATTTTCATTTATGTTGGATCGGGTCGTATGCCTCAGTATTTCCTCTCTCTCTCTCTCTCTCTCTCTCTCTCTCTCTATATATATATATATATATATATATATATATATATATATATTATCCTCATGGAATCATGTGTAATATTTGGCAAGAAGCCAGTGTATCTGAGTGTGTTTTCCGTGATTTAAATTATGACAAACTTTTTGATGAAATCCCGGTTACAGAGGGACTTGCTAGTTGAGAGCTTGAGTAAATTGTCGCGAAGGGAATCGTACCATGTATTTATACTTGCTTGTTTCATATATTTACTCTGTTTCATATTTATTCACTTCTTTACTGTATCTGATATTATTGGACCACTAGTAAGTGTCGAAGTCGACCTCTCGTTACTACTTCTTCGAGGTTAGACTGGATACTTACTGCGTACTCGTTGTTTTCGTACTCATACTACACTTGCTGTGTATTTTTTGTTGCACAGGCACATGTATGTCTAGTGTCATAGTTGGGCGTAGTGGCATGGTTGATACGGTGACTTAGGTGAGCTGCATCTCTCGAGACGACCCGCAGCCAGCAGAGTCTCCTTCAAAGTATTGTATTTTCTTTTCTATACAAATTTGTATTCCAGACAGTTATTGTATTACATTTTATTTTCTAGAAATTGCTCATGCACTTGTGACACCGGGTTCTGAGGTGATTATGGGATATTCATTGTTGAAATTGGAAAAGATTATTATTTAATTCGTAAAGTTCATCTGTTACTAGTGAAAATGAAGGCAACTTTATGATTTCAAAAATACTAAAATGAGAATTTAATCAACTTCTTGGTGTTGGCTTGCCTGACAGTGGTGTCCGGCGCCATCACGACCTTTAAATGGATTTTTGGCCGTGACAACATGGTATTAGAGCACTAGGTTCACTTAGGTCTCACGAGTCATGATCGAGTGTAGTAGAGTCTTGTAGATCGCTACGGAGACGTCTGTACTTATCTTCGAAAGGCTATAGGGCTGTTAGAAGCACTTCCCTTCTTCATTCCTCATCGTGCGGTTTGATTCCTTTGAGGCTTGTGTCTTGATTTCCTTCCCATACAATCTTATGCGATGTGTAGTGATGGTTCTATATCGGGAATTGAGGAATTGTAATGGTACTACAGATGTGGTGTGAGATGTTTCTCCTTGTGTAATTGATTGGGCTATTGTCGTTGCCTTGTGGAAGGATATTCTATCATTTCAGATCAGTAGCTGTACTTCTGAGAGTTTTGAGGCTATGCACAGGTTGCTATAATGCAGGAGTTGTTGTTGCACAGTATTGATGTGATGGGAGGATACTTGCCTATGTGTTGGGGCAGTGAATGACCTGAAAGGAGATTTACTCTGTGCACGGTTTCGAGATTCGGTATCTTAGTTTTGGCGGAGGAAAGGCAATCAGACTATGAATATTCAGGTTTGGGTTGATGGAATAATGAGATTTGGTATTTTCGAGCGTGGTAGAATCTTTATCTGTGATGCGGTGTTATTTTCCTTGTTGAATGCGTTAAGTTCGCCAGTGTTATGGTTTTCTTCAATTTGCCTTTAAGGTAGAGTATTGTGTAGTAGTACCGGGAAATCAGCTGTCAGAGATCGCGGTGTTCGGTGGTTCAGGATCGAATCGGTGTTCCTGATGTTGATGACTTAAGGAAGATGATCTTCAGAGGGTTTTAAGGTTGGTAGCGATCAATTGGTTCAAGTACTAAAAAGATGGATTTTGACTTAAGGAACAACTGAGCAGCAGAGGATGAGGAAGGGCAGATGGGAAGTGTCTTGCTGTGGATAAACTTCTAGAAGGCCAAGTGTGAGAAATAGGAGTCGAGTAGTTGCTTAAAAGAGTGAGTTTGACCAAAAATTGGGAGAGTGGAAGAGTAGCATATGAGTTCTGTGGTAGGATGGCTACACGCCTTGAGAAGAGTTTAGAGTGATTTGGGACTTATGGTGGACTGTGACTTGGTCTACGGGCTTAATTTGACATATTGGCTACTATGCAGGAGAATGTTGGATACGACAGAAAGGAGTTGCTTCATATTAAGAAAGGTACAACATGAATTTGGATTGAAATGTATTGTCTCACCTTTTAGTGGATGTCCTTGAGAAGTGAAAGGACTAGTACGCCTGGCGAATGAGCACAAGGTCAGAATGGCTTACTGATTTTGTAGCAATTGTACTCAGTGCAGAGACGAAGAAAGAATCTTGGTGGGTTCCAGGTTTATGCAATTGTAGCTTCAAGCTAAGTGGTAGAGTCCCACCGCCTACGATTGGATTGTATAGTTACCTACTTATGAGGTTTCTGGCGTTCGGCATATTGGTGGGTTATTACAGTAAGGGAAGAGAACATGAGTGGTACTTTGAGCAAAGCATTTGACAATTGTTTGCTATAATTGGCCTTATTGACTTATGTTCAGGCTTTGGGAAGATTCAGGATTTATGCTTCATACAGAGGTGATTTGCAAGGGAAGTGATTCAGTTATGTGCTTTATTGAGAGGGTGTTCATGTGCTAGAAGAGCCTTAGTGTTGATTATATTCGGGACCAAGTAAGTGTGGGTGACTCTCAATAACGGTCCTAGTGGATTCAAAAATTAAGGTGTGGTGCCTAGGGATTTCGAGTCCATAGTATGGTTGAGTATCAATATTTTGTAGTAGAGTATGAAAAGGGGATTGACATGTTCAGTGCCATCGTTGGCATACGGTGTAGCATGAAACAAATGAGAGAAAATGACTTCGGGTTCATAGAGAGATTATCAAAATAAGTGTACTAGTTGAAGACGTAGATATGCAGACAAGGAGGGTATGAGATAGTTCGTGATGTTTGAAATGGGTCTATTATTATTCCTAAGTCAAGCCCAGAGTAAATTAGAATAAGTCGAATTCATTTAGCAATGGTTGATTTGGCATGATGGTGGCAATGATTTGTTCCTTTAGCGTGATTGATTTTATGTTGACACATTCGAGGGATATGGCATGTTATGTGTAGATGGATCTCGAAAGGGTTATGGTGGTTTGGATCACGACTTGAGGTTGTATTTTCTGCAGTTGTGGGAATCCAGTTGCATGTTGCAATGGTTCTCTTGAAATGAGTTAAGTGAAAGGTTTCTATATGATTTAGTGTTTATCCTATTAGTGGTTCAGGAGTTATGATGGAATTCTTGTTCTCTCACGCATTAGTAGGGTAGGTGTAGTGAGCGGCATGAAATTTGAAAGTTGAGGATCGAGGTTGCAGTTTGGTGTTGACAATAATATCACGAGCTCGGATGAGCAGGAAGGATTCAGATGTTTAAAGTAAGCTGGTATTGTCTTTAGCATCGCCTGAGGTTGGTGTCATGTGCAAGAGGCTTTGTGTACTAATTTGTGGATCCTTGATTTTCTTTACAACATTAGTATGGCCAGTGGTATGGATGTGCAGACTTGTTACCTTGTGCGGAAGGTTGTGGGAGCGTGACCACGGGAAGATTGTATAAATGTGACATGTAGTCATTTGATTGATCGAATATTGGAACCAAGTATAGAGATTGTGGTACTATCGTTCATATGAGAATTTGTGCCTGAAGGGCGCTCGGTTCATTTGGTTGTGGACTGTGGAAGTTTGTTCCGGATCGACGGCTGTTCTTGTGTGTAATGGGAAGAAGGGTTCTTGTGGATCCTTGAAAGTTTACTGGCCTAGTGCAGTACGATCAGAATTGGCTTGAGGTCCGTGGATGGATCTAAATATGAATGTGGTCTCTATATCGAGCTGGATGTGTTCATTTCATCATATCGCTCCTTATGGAGGAGTATTCAGGTGTTGGATGTTGTTTCGTCATTTGCTATTTCATGTAACACTATGTTGTGCCGTGTGAGTTGTGAAATGGCTTGATAAATTTCATATGTGTTGAGGTTCCGCATAGCGATGGTGTTATGTATGCAGGATGGCTCTCGAGATGCAAATCATATATCCAACCTTAGTCGTGCTTGAGTTTTGTAGCGTATGGTGCTATCTTTCTCCCCAGGAATTTCATTATGCACTTAGTGTGAGTTGAGGTTCGAGTATTTCACAGGTACGAGCGTTTTAGCTCGGTAAGTAATTCCTTTATAGATTATTATGTGTGGATCGGGTGTCACGCCGCCACGGGTATCATGGTTGGATCGGGTTGCACGCCGCAACAGTGTGATATTAGTTAATAATTTCCCACATCTATTCTTGTGTGTTTTGTTTCCCATTTTCTAAGGAAGGTTCATAACACCTTTTCGGTTGTCTAATTAGTTATGAGGGTTGAGTAGTTCTTTCCAGAGTTCGTTTTTCTGATGTATCACATTCGAGTTGGTAGCTCATTGGAACGTTGTGGCATCATATGAGACTATTGGTCGTGTCTGAGGTGGCTTATTGCCTGAGCAGCTCCTACTGGATGAGACGAGATTATGGGATCTAGGATCAGATTATATGAAGCATATTAAAGAGAAAATATCGTTATTTGGTTCATAATGAGGTAATGGATCTTGTTAAGAGGAGAGACTCAGCGAATTGTTAACTCGGCAGTTGGTTATGAATTTCTACACATCTTTTCTGTCGAGGCGGTATTGCAAGAGTTTGAACAAGACTTATATATGTCATGAGGTGCATTGTCAGCATCAGATTCGTGAAATTTTGGCTATTGTTATAAGAGGATGTAATTATGGTCATGTGATTTATGCAGTGCATAGTGTGGATTCAGCAAAGGTATGCAATCATGTATTAGTGCATCACATAGAGACTAATACGATGTTCATTGTCACACCTCCTTTTTACCTACCCACGGAAGGGGTATAATAAAGGAAGTTTTTCCAATTAAAGGACAATCGAAACGAGATTTATTATTTGAAGATTCAGAGTCGCCACTTGGGAGATTTTGGTATCCCAAGTCACCGGTTCAAATCCTGACTCGAGGAAAAGAATTGACTCTATATTACAGTCCGCGAACCAGAAATCCGGATTAGGAATTCTGTTAACCCGAGAGAAGGTGTTAGGCATTCCCGAATTCCGTGGTTCTAGCACAGTCGCTCAACTGTTATTATTGGCTTACTATCTGATTTTAGTATATGTTTTAACCTATGGTGCAATTTTAAATTATTTACCTCTTTTAATTAATTTTAAGGAAGATTGAACGTCGTTTAAAACGTGTCTTTGGATCACGTCACATGAAATGCACCCGCAATCCAAAACACATTCTATTCAACGTTTTAGGATTTAGATTTGGGTTACATGAAATGCACACCCGAGTTTAAGAAGGTAACATTATTAAAAGATGCGCCTAAAGCAACTAGCACATTGTTAACTTTGCGATGGCCGTGGAAATCAGCTAAACGGTGCGCATCGTGTTCTAAATATTTTTTAAGAAACTAGTCAAAGAGGGCCACGCAATTGACCATTTTATTCGGCATGACGTACCTCAATTTATTCCAATTCAAGTATTTCTAAGCTAATTCGCGTGGTCCATTCATTACAAATTATTTAATCATGGCTCGCCTTGAAGATTAAGGAACGACGGATTAATTAAAAGGGCTATTAAAGTTGTAACTACCCAAACGTTAAATCCTAAATTAACTTAACACTAATGCACGATCCACTTCCTTATTTGGGCCTGAAAGCGGTGCCCAATGCTAGAAATACAACCCCACTATTACTGATCACACATGCATGTGGGTCGAGTATTAGAAAATGGACCTGGATGAGCCTTAGTTCTAGCGAGTGACGGGATAAATTGGGTCATCAGGCCCGCAATCAAATAGTAAATAACCCAAATATCTCATACAAAACTAAGCCAAATATTAATTCCTTTCAGGTTACCACATCATGCTTATAATATATCCTTCAATCCTCTTTTATGGATTAGCTTCCCAAACCCAGTGAGTTCAATAGACTTGTAAATTCATTAAAGATTAACGTGTGTGTTTATCCCAATTCATGCCACCAATTCAGTGTTGACCAAACGGATACACATACCTTATTTGAATGTCAAAAACTAGAGTGATACCATATTTGAACTTAATTTCTACACCACATTCGAACCTACCAATTCATTAAAAAACTAATGTATTATAGAACAAAAGAAGTGAAACAATCATAACCATAACTTCATCATATAGATTCTGCAGAAGTTTAATTGCATGTACACCAATTGACTGAACATTTTAAACTTTTACATCCTTTTTTGACTAGAATCAACCACTTGTCATTTGGTGTTGCTTCAGTAATACCCTGATTACCCCTTTAGCATTTCAAACCAATTTAAACATGAGATTATTACCCCAAAACAGTGACTATTCATTTCAGATAAAGAGGAGACAACTCATTACTTTTAAATCTAATTAAAACCATTATTGTAATAGCCCAACAGTCCAACATTACTTACGACACATGGGTGCAAGCTCAAAGTCTAAAATAAAATATACTGTAAACTATATGGCTAACTACTCTATGAAAATTAATGATAAACGAAAAGTCATTCCAACTATGTGAAAATCATGAAGATGCCCTGAAAGTCTAGCATTGAATCTCTTATAATTTCTATCAATAATTACAAGTTAATTAATTAAAGTTAACTTAGACAAAGGGTCACAGTAAAATAAAAAGCAAATCAGAAAAAAAAAATAGTAGGGTGTTCATGCTTCAATTCTCCAATCAATTCATTTCTCAAGTTTTTAACATTACAATCAGCAGAGTTATAGAATGGTGTACCTGGAAATGAAAAGAAAATAGGAGTAAGGAAGTAAGGGATAGTAGCAGCCAGTAGCAACAGGAATCAGTACCAGTAGAATCAATTGATCAAGAAATCAGCTTAATGACACAGTATTTTCTAACAACCTTCAAAAACTGACTCTAACAAAATCAGAATCAATTCACTTGAAAACCCCAAATGAATCATAAACTATTGTTTTCAGAATTGAAAAGGATCAAAAGAAAATCACTGAAAAAGTTCAATGAAATAGTAGAATTTCAGTATGTGTATCAATGAATTTCAGGGCTCTCTCTTTGAATTTTCCTATTTAATGTCTGTGTTTTTCTCAATTTGCAGATTATCTCTTTGTATTTCTATATGAGTGTATAGCAGAATGTTTGTCTATTAAAATCTCTCCTTTCCTCAATGCTCTCAATCACTATTTTATACCTCTTCATTTCTTTTTTGCAGGTATTTTTTAATCTTTTTCCCATTCCCTGTTCTTTTCCGGGCTGTGTACCTCTTTGCACATGCCTTTTCTCATCCCTTTAATTGTGATCCCCATGTTACTCACTTTACAGCCTTATCGGTGTATAAACATGGTGTTCTTTGTACCCCAAATCTCATTTTATTAATTTAATTCATTAGTATGGGCATCTTTTATCATTCAGTAGTGCATCACCACTTCATCTTTACAGCGTGTTTTTAAGTAAAGGGACCTTTTGAATTAAACCTATATACACGTCTAACAAGTATCATTACATAATTGACTAATAGCACACACAAACATTAGTGAGCAATTAACAGTTTCAAATCAACCGGGTATGAAACAAATTCACACAAAACATTCAAAGAATCCAACAATATGCAAAACAAAATTCCCATTAACAGACTGATCCATTTTCCTCGAAATTTGATCAGTAATCAAATGAAGAAAACAAACAACCAGAACAATCCAAAAAATAAAAGAAAATGGAAAACTATCAGGCAATTCACACTTTTAATCGTGACAAATATTTAACTAAAACGTTCACTGAAAAAGAAAAGCAGAAAGAGAAGAAGTTGAATAGCTTAAAACAGAAGAAACTCATTGTTTTGACTTGACCTTGTGACTGACTTTTTCGATTTAAATTACCAAATAAGGTCAATCACTTGTTCTTTGTCAAGAACAAGTGAAAAACCCTATTTTGGTAATAGAATCGGTCTCAAACCTCACGAGGAACTGGAGCCCCATTTTTGTATTTTGGATTTTAGGACCTGAAACCTCTCATTTAAGATTCGAGTAGTCCTAGGATAATTCGAGGAAAACTAGCTATGGTTTTGGAAATAGGGGAGTGAGGAGGTTTTGTGGTGTAAATTTGGGGTCAATCGGGTAAACTAGGGTTCCTTGCCTATTTTCGATCTAATATTCGCGGAGCTTGGCTAGGATTCGAGGGAAACTGGTCAGCGAATGGGGATGAAGAGGGGGAGGAGGTCCTGGGGTGTAGTTTTGGTGGTGTTTGGCCACCGTCCGCCGCCGTGGGCGATTTCCGGCGGGCGGAGGGCGGAAATCGGTCTCTGAAATTAGAGATGAAGGGGGGGTTCTAGGGGGCGGGGTCTATTTAGAAACTTATATACGGGGGGTGGAATGTATCCAGGCTATTTAATCAAATGAGATTAACGGCTTGGATCGTTCACTTAAATGGAACGACGTCGTTCAGTTGTAATAAAGACCGGGTTGGTCTCTGATGTGAACGGGTTAGGGTCGGATGCGGGTGATGGGCGAGATTCTGGCCGTCGGATGTGAACGGATGAAGGGTTGAGATTCATTGGCATTGAAACGACGTAGTTCCGACCCCATACTATGCCGTTTCGATGGCCTAGTCACTAGACTCCTTGGACCGGGTTTTGAGCTGATTTCGGTTGGGCCTTTAATGTATTTGGTTTTGGGCTGGGGATTAATGGCCCAAGTCTGATTTTCCTCAATTCTTTCCCTTTCCTTTTTATTTTTAAAATTCTTATAAAATAAAATACAAGCCTAGATTAATTATAAAAATAAATTAACTTGAAAATACTAATTATCTCTAAACAATAATTATCACAAACACTTAAATACCAAATCACACGATTGAACAATAAAAATGCAGAAAGAATGCATTATCTTTTATGGTTTTTCCTTCATTTTACTTTTTAACTAAAATTATAAAATTAAATCCTAAATACAAATGCTATATATTTTTGTATTTTTATTAATTGATCAAATAAACATGCACACACACAAATACAAAAAATAACTGAAAACCACGAAAATTCACAAAATTGCACACAAAGGAAAATTATTTTATTTTGAATTTTATGGGAATAATTCATATAGGCAAAAATCACGTGCTCACAGCTGCCTCTCTTTGTCAGGAAACACGAAGAGTTTTCGTGCAAAAATAAAGTGAGCGGATACGAGCGATTTTTGCCCGTTTGAATATTCCGTGTGAAGCATTTTTGAAATATTTGACCGAACCTCTGCTTCAAAGGTTTTCTACATATCCTTGGCTAAAAAGGAATCAAGTCAATGTAGTTCGGGAAGTTTTGGTAGCTGGGACTACCATGAAGCTGTGATTTCATTGTTACTGTTGTTGTTGCTGCTGCTACTGCTTACTGACCTCCATATTACACCATGCTAAAAAAAATAAAGGAGCTAGACTAAGCTATAGTCTATGAATTACAAAGATTTATTTTCAAACTTGTTCTTGCGACTGTTGTTGCCTTGTTGACTTGTATTTCCTCCGAAGTTCCTTTGTTGCTGTCTTGCATCGAATTCTTGAGATGCTCTCCCCTCTTGTCAAGCGGATACCTGATTGTTGATCCTGACCTGCTTCTTCTTTTCCAGTGAAACTTGAATTGTTTTCCTTTCAAAACTTGAATCGTCTTCTTTTGACCATTGCTGCCTTCCCCTGGTTTTCCAGGTGGATGTCTGACTTCAAAATCTACAACTATTGTTCCTTGTTCTCCAGGCGGACGCCTGACTTCAACTATCTTTAACTATTGTTCCTTGTTCTCCAGGTGTACGCCTGACTTCAACTATCTTCAACTATTGTTCCTTGTTCTCCATGTGGATGCCTAACTTCAACTATCTTCAACCATTGTTCCTTGTTCTCCAGGTGGATGCCTGACTTCAACTATCTTCAACTATTGTTCCTTGTTCTTCAGGTGGACGCCTGACTTCAACTATCTTTAACTATTGTTCCTTGTTCTCCAGGTGGACGCACGACTTCAACTATCTTCAACTATTGTTCCTTGTTCTCCAGGTGGATGCCTGACTTCAACTATCTTTAACTATTGTTCCTTGTTCTCCAGGTGGACGCCTGACTTCAACTATCTTCAACTCTTATTCATTGTTCTCCAGGTGGATGCCTGACTTCAACTATCTTGAACTATTGTTCCTTGTTCTCCAGGTGGACGCTTGACTTCAACTATTGTTCCTTGTTCTCCAGGCGGACGCCTAACTTCAACTATCTTCAACTATTGTTCCTTGTTCTCCAGGTGGACGCCTGACTTCAACTATCTTTAACTATTGTTCCTTGTTCTCTAGGTGGACGCCTGATTACCATTATCTTCAACTATTGCTCCTTGTTCTCCAGGTGGACGCCTGACTTCAACTATCTTCAGCTATCGTTCCTTATTCTCGAGGTGGACGCCTGACTTCAACTATCGTCAACTATCATTACTTGTTCTCCAGGTGGACGCCTGACTTCAACTATCTTCAACTATCATTCCTTATTCTCCAGGTGGACGCCTGACTTAAACTATCTTGAACTATTGTTCCTTGTTTTCCAGGTGGACGCCTGACTTCAACTATCTTTAACTATTGTTCCTTGTTCTCCAGGTGGACGCCTGACATCAACTATCTTCAACTATTGTTCCTTGTTCTCCAGGTGGACGCCTGATTTCAACTATCTGTAACTATTGTTCCTTGTTCTCCAGGCAGACGCCTGACTTCAACTATCTTTAACTATTGTTCCTTGTTCTCAAGGTGGACACCTGACTTCAACTATTTTCAACTATCATTCCTTGTTCTCTAGGTGGACGCCTGACTTCAACTATCTTTAACTATTGTTCCGTGTTCTCCAGGTGGATGCTTGACTTCTATTATCTTTAACTATTGCTCCTTGTTCTCCAGGTGGACGCCTAACTTCAGAAAACTTAAATTGCATTCCCTTATTCTCCGGGTGGGTGCCTAATTTCAACAAAAATAGACAAAACAAAGAAAAATTTTCTGCCCCAATTTGGTGGTTGTTGGGTACTTGCTCTTCCTTTACGGAAAATTTCTCCGTCATCAACAACATTTCCTGCCCCTGTTTCAAAACATAGAAAAAATCTTGTCAGTTTAGAGTGTGGTGATTAGTTATGATACTCTTGCTGGGGATGGTTTTCCCTTCTCTCCTTTCTATACTTGATTTTGTCCGACTGCCTTGACCTTGGTCAAGAATTTTCGACCCTCGGACTACTCCTTATCTACAAACTTCCCAACTGTTGCTTTCCACTTCTAGTCTTTCTTATCTGACCCCCATTCCTTTCACGGAATCTTAGACCATTCCGATATTTGGATTTCCAATGACGCCTTTTACGTCCCGTCACATTATCATCGGCCTGTCCTAGCCACACTTCACTTCACACCATATTGGAAACTGGTAGCAAGCTTTGAAATCCCTTCTTATTTGTTAAAATAAAATTATCATTGAAAAAGCCTTAGTAAAAAAATGCAATGATTTCAAAAGACAGAATAAAAAGAGAAAATCTTCCTTTAGAAGATCGTTTGCGAAAAGAAAATGACTTATCTAACTGGGATAACTGATCCCAATGATCATGTTGTGCGTTTCGGATTAATCATCCAAGTCTATTAAATTCAATCAATTTCCAATTGTCTTGCTCCGCGCCTCAACATTTTCACTACCCAACTCTTTGCCGAATCACCATCTTTGTTCTGCTTGATGCCTCGACGGATCTCTGCCGTCAACCTTATCTCATTTGCCCCTTTCTCTATTCCTCGCCGATTCATGGTGCCGTGAAGGTTTTCAACAGTAAGACTCTCTCATTTTTGGATTTCTCTCATCTTTCATCGCCTTATAGTGCCCTTCGAGGGTTTTCACCACTAAGACTCCCTTATTTCTCTCATCTTTCGTCGCCTTACAGTGCCCTTATGGGTTTTCACTAATAAGACTCTCTCATTTTTCCATTTCCTTTCTTAAACCGGAGTGTTTCCCCTGGTATGAATCATATTTACTTGCTTGACTTGGCACCTCTCGAAGAACGATCGGGAGGTCTTTCTTTGGACATTAATATGGGTTCTTGGATATGGTTGGAAAGAAAAGGGTATCAAAGCTAAACCAAATTCAATGGGTTAGAATTACAACTTTTGGAACCAAATTTCTTATTACAAACACAACTTCTGCCCCAGTTTCTTACTTGGGGATCTTTCGATTTTTATTTCCCTATGACCGAGCCGTGAAGCTGCCTACGTATCCTTAAAAAGGAATCAGGTCAAACGTAGTTCACCCTATTTTCCTTGTTATTATGCTTTTTATTTTCACTTATTATTTTCTTTTCTATTTTTTTAATTTTTCTTTTTCCTTCTTTTTTATTGTGATTGCAAAAGAGGGGTATGAAAAAAAATGAACAAGGCTCAAAAAGGGAAAAACAAAGGGTAAAGTGTTTGGATAGCAGAACAAATTTCCTTCGTCATTTCAGTCTTCAAAACAATGCCAAATACAAACAACCACAATAAACCAAAGAAAATCATACATAGTATCTTTTGACTGCATCAGAGTTAATTGTCATGTCTACACATTTGCCTTTGATATCTGTTAGATACAAAGCACCATTGGATAACACTCGTCACAATGAACGGCCCTTGCCAATTTGGGGCGAACTTGCCTTTCGCTTCAGCCTGATTTGGAAGGATGTGTTTCAACACTTGCTGACCCACTTCAAACTTCCGGGGGCGCACCTTTTTGTTGTATGCTCTTGCCATTCTCTTTTGATATAACTGACCATGGCACACCGTTGCCAATCTTTTCTCATCAATAAAACTCAACTGCTCCAATCGGGTTTTGACCCATTCATCATCATCAATCTCAGCCTCCGCGACAATCCGCAAGGACCGGATTTCAACTTCCGCAGGTATTACCGCTTCAGTGCCATACACCAACAAATAAGGAGTTGCACCTACTGAAGTATGAACAATAGTGTGATAACCCAACAGTGCAAATGGTAACTTTTCATGCCATTGCCTGGAACCTTCTACCATTTTCCTCAGTATTTTCTTTATGTTCTTGTTGGCTGCCTCGACTCCATTTGCCTTGGGACGATATTGGGTAGAATTGCGATGTGTGATCTTAAACTGTTGACATACTTCCTTCATCAAATTGCTGTTAAGATTGGTACCGTTATCGGTGATGATTACCTTTGGGATTCTAAATCAACAGATGATGTTGGAGTGAACAAAATCGACCACTACTTTCTTGGTTACAGACTTGAAAGTTTTAGCCTCAACCCACTTGGTGAAATAATCACCAGAATGAACCTGTGCCCGTTGGATGCTGCTGGTTCAATTGGT
Organism: Nicotiana glauca; assembly: GCA_026770625.1. Taxonomy (NCBI): domain Eukaryota; kingdom Viridiplantae; phylum Streptophyta; class Magnoliopsida; order Solanales; family Solanaceae; genus Nicotiana; species Nicotiana glauca. Next base: position 44,557 of record MU701418.1, on the reverse strand, counting down.
CCTGTGACATCCATGCCCTACGAAACGAAGGAACATGGTGCTGACATTGTGTGCAATTCTGATGGCAGAGAATGAATCAAATCGCCGTGTACTTGGCATTGATGACACTTGCGCACAAAACTGATACAATCGCGCTCCATAGTGAGCCAATAATATCCTGCTTGGAGAATTTTTGTTGCCAGAACATATCCACTTCGGATATGACAGTCATGGCTTCTTTAGCATCTATGCATCTCAACAAACCAAGGTCTGGCGTTATTTTATATAAAACCCCTCCACTGAAGAAAAATATACTCGCCAACTGTCGAATTGTTCTCTTCTGGTCCCCCGTGGCTTGCACCGGATATATCCCCATTCTGATGTATTCCTTGATATCATGGAACCATGGTTCGCCATCGACCTCTTCCTCTATCACATTACAGTAAGCATGCTGACCGCGGACTTGAATATGCAAAGGATCGACATAAGCTTTGTCCGGATGATGTAGCATTGAGGCTAAGGTAGCCAAAGCATCGGCAACCTCATTATGAACCCTTGTAATATACGTGAACTCCACTAATCGAAACCGCTGACAAAGGTCATGCAAACATTGCCTGTAAGGTATGAGTTTCAAGTCTCGTGTTTCTCATTCTCCATGAATTTGATGTACCAAGAGGTCCGAGTCCCCCAAGACCAAAACTTCCTGGACATCTATATCTGCAGCTAACCTTAAACCCAAAATGCATGCCTCGTACTCTGCCATATTGTTGGTACAATAGAAACGAAGCTGAGCCATAACGGGGTAGTGATGTCCTATTTCAGAAATAAGTACAGCCCCTATCCCAACTCATTTCATGTTCGTAGCCCCATCAAAGAAGAGTTTCCAACCGGGTTTTTCAATCAGTTCCAGCTCATCAATATGCATCACTTCTTCATCGGGAAAATAAGTCCTCAACGGCTCGTATTCTTCATCGACTGGATTCTCGGCCAAGTGATCGGCCAATGCTTGAGCTTTCATTGCAGTCCTCGTCACATAGACGATATCAAACTTTGTGAGTAGAATTTTCCACTTTGCAAGCCTCCCTGTGGGCATAGGCTTTTGAAAGATGTACTTCAAGGAATCCAACCGTGAGGTGAGGTAAGTAGTATATGATGACAGATAATGCTTCAACTTTTGCGCTACCCAAGTCAAGGAGCAACATGTCTTCTCAAGATGAGTGTACTTAACCTCATAAGCCATGAATTTCTTGCTGAGATAATAGATGTCCAATTCCTTCCTGCCGGTGATATCATGCTGCCCCAATACGCAGCCAAATGAATTCTCCAGGACCGTTAAATAAAGAATCAGCGGTCTCCCTGGTTCAGGTGGAACCAACATAGGTGGGCTCGCCGAATACCCCTTTATCTTATCAAATGCTTCTTGACACTCATCAGTCCATTTGACCGCGGCATCCTTCTTCAGCAACTTGAAAATGGGCTCACAAGTTGTTGTGATCTGAGCAATAAACCTGCTGATGTAGTTCAATCTTCATAGTAGACTCATTATCTCAGTCTTGTTCCTTGGAGGTGGCAATTCTTGGATGGCTTTGATCTTTGATGGATCTAACTCAATGCCTCGCCGACTAACTATGAATCCCAATAGCTTTCCGGATGGAACCCCAAATGCACAATTGGCAGGGTTAAGTTTAATGTTGTACCTGTGAAGCCTCTGAAAGAATTTCCTCAAATCTCCGACGTGGTGGGCCTGCTGCTTTGACTTGATGATTACATCATCCACGTATACCTCAATCTCCTTGTGTATCATATCGTGAAACACAGTGGTCATTGCTCTCATGTATGTTTCCCCAGCATTCTTCAAACTGAATGGCATCACTCTGTAGAAATAAGTTCCCTACGGCGTGTTGAATGCCTTCTTCTCTGCATCTTCTTCATCCATCAGAATCTGATGATACCCAGCATAACAATCCATAAAATATCCAATCTCACGCTTCGCACAATTGTCAATGAGGATGTGGATATTGGGTAATGGGAAGTTATCCTTTGGGCTTGCTTTGTTAAGATTATGGTAATTAACGCATATCCTGATCTTGCCGTCCTTCTTCGGTATTGGCACTACATTGGCCAACCATTCAGGATATCGGGTGCCTCGAATAACCTTCGCATCCAACTGCTTGGTTATTTCTTCCTTAATCTTCACACTCATGTTAGTTTTGAATTTTCTCAATTTTTGCTTGACAGGAGGGAATGTCGGATCAGTGGGCAATTTGTGAACCACTAAATTAGTGCTTAAACCCGGCATGTTATCATACGACCATGCAAAAACATCTTTGTATTCAATAAGTGTTTCAATTAATTCTTTCTGAGTCTTTGATTCAAGATGGACGCTTATTTTAGTCTCTCTGATATTACTCGCGTCTCCTAAATTGATGGCTTCGGTATCATTCAAGTTCGGCTTAGGTTTTTCCTCAAAATGACTTAACTCTTTACTAATCTTCTCAAATGCCTCATCTTCATCAAATTCTGACTCGTAATCAGACTCTACCTCTTGAACTATTATCTCAGATTGATTTCTTAGACTGGGTTGAGGATTATTTATACACGTCATATCATTAGAACCGGCGTAAATGGAATTGTACAGAAAAGAAAAGAAGAAAACAAAAGGTAAAATTTATCAGGAGTGAAAAAAGGAAGAAATTGTATTTCATTAAAAATGAAAGATGACAAGGTTTGCACACTTAAAAACAAACTGAAATTCGGATTACAACCCTGAAATAATCCATACAAACTTAAAGAAAAATCAAAGCAGACTACCAAGGCTCCCTCCGGGTAGGGAGAGGAGTAGCCTTCCAATTATTAATCTTTGCTTTTGGCCCGTCAAACTGTATCTCTGCGTGGCTAGGACCCTCGCCAAATTCTACCATGTTCACCTTGCTGAACAACTGCTCAAACCTTTCTATCAGATCCTTATCCGGATTAACCTCAGCACCGGGAGTTGTCGCTACTGATCGTCTTCTGGTGCCAAACTTGACAAATGACCTGGAGAGATGTGGGACTGGCTTCGGAAGGACCCATGCTATCTGTTTTAGCTTCTTGGCTCTTCTTATGTCCGCGGTTGTGGGTACGAATCCCAGACCAAAGGTTCCCATATTTTCAGGGTGGGATACTGGTTGTATGATGCCTTGCAAAGCTGATCCTAGACCCTTTTCCTGGTATGAACCCATTCTTCAGCATTTCATATGCTAACATGACAGACGCAGTTGTTGTCTTCGGATTAGGGATACACTTTCCCTCTTGCACTTTCTCGACCGTCATCGCGTCGGAAACTTGGTAGACCCAAGGTCCCTTGCCATCTTCCATCTCGATAACTTGCATAATGGTGTCGCTGTGTGCACATAAATTGTCTTCCCCGTGCACCACTATCTCCTGCCTATCCCATTCGAACTTGATCATCTGGTGAAGAGTTGACGGTACTACTTTAGCGGCATGGATCCATGGTCGACCCAATAGCAGATTGTATGATACTGCTATATCCAGCACTTGGAATTCCATTGTGAACTCTACTGGTCCTATCATCAATTCCAAGACTATGTCCCCGACTGAGTCTTTGCCCCCTCCATCAAATCCTCGCACACAGATAATGTTCTTGTGGATCCTCCCGTTCTCTACTTTCAGCTTGGTTAGAGTGGAGAGAGGACAAATGTTCGCACTTGAACCGTTATCAACCAATACCCGCGTGACCACAGAATTCTCATATTTCACTACCAGATAAAGGGCTCTGTTGTGTTTCGTACCCTCTTCGGGCAATTCATCATCAGAGAAAGTGACCCTGTTTGCTTCGAAGATTTTGTTGGCTATTTTCTCCAAGTGATTCACACTGATTTTGTCGGGAACATGCGCCTCATTAAGATTTTCATCAATGCTCGGCAATGCTCATCCGAGTGGATCAATAATGAAAGCAAGGAAATATGCGCCGGTGTCTTCTTCAACTGCTCTATGATGGAATAGCCCTGTATCTTCATCTTTTTTAGGAACTCTTCTGCTTCCTCTTCCGTCACAAGTTTCTTTGCTGAAGCAGAATTATCCTTGGCTTTTTTCAACTCTGCAGGAGCAAAACATCTTCCCGACCGAGTTAACCCTTGAGCTTCGCAGACCTCCTCCTTGACCTCCCTTCCGTTATAAATCACTGCCATCCGTCCGTAGTTCCACGGAATATCCTTGCTGCTGATTATTGGTAACTGGGTTACCGGCTTGATAATAACCTGATCCGCACGGGCTCCCTCCACAACTTTGATGGGTTTGCTGGTTGCTCCTGACACAATCACCCTCACTCTTTCTTGTTTCGTTATGATCTTATTTGTAGACCCCATATCCACTGCTACAGATGGATCAACACTCTTTTCAATCAACTCGAGTGCTGACCTCTCCCTTGTCGGCTGTTCAATTATTTTTATCTCACGGGACCGAATTGCCATCACGGTTTGTGATGGTTTCTATGACTCTCCCCTTTTGTGCACAATTTCAATCATGTTTGCCTCCGGGTGAGTTGGCATTGGGTTCCTGTTGATGTTGGGTGCCTCAGGAGCTTGAACTTAAATTATATTAGTATCGATGAGCTCCTGTATTGCATTTTTGAAGTGCCAACAATTCTCTATTTCATGGCCCGGAGCACCTGAGCAGTACTCACAACTGACATGTAATCAAGATTTTTTGGAGGTGGATTCGGCAGTTTAGATTGTATTGGCCTCAGCATGTTAAGTTGTTTGAGTCTTTGGAACAGACTGACATATGACTCCCCCAATGGACTAAATGTTTTTTTCTTCGGTGCCCTTTCACTCCTGAATGCTGGACTGTGTCGGAAACTTTGACCGGGAGGGTTTCTATTCTGTGGAGCGGGAGCACGCCATTGGTTGTGAGCCGGGGGTTGATTGTAAGCTTGTGCGTAGTGAACAGATAAATGAGGTTCGGTATGTGGGTAGTAGTGTTGGGGTTGGCTATATGGAGTGTGGGGGTAAGTTTGAGGGTGGGATGGAGGTTGGTTATAGTAAGGTGACGGGCTCTGGGGCCAAGATCTCAATTCGATCGTTGCGACGTCCTCCTTCTTCTTTCTTCCCAATATTCCCCCAATGCCATTTTGGATGGCTTGGGTGGTTGCCTTGATCACCGAGTAGCTCATGATCTTGTTGGACTTAAGTCCTTACTCCACCATGTTTCCCATTTTTACTACCTCGTTGAAGGACTTCCCTACCGCCGATACCAAATGGCCGTAATATGTGGGCTCCAAGGCCTGCAAGAAATAGTCAACCATTTCGGCCTCTTTCATCGGAGGGTCAACCCTCGCAGCTTGTTCTCTCCAGCGGAAACCGTATTCTCTGAAACTCTCCCCGGGTTTCTTCTCCATTTTCGTCAATATTAGACGATCTGGGACAATTTCCAAGTTATACTAAAAATGGCATGCAAATGTTTGGGCTAGATTATCCCAATGTACCAACTTCTGTGGTCCTGACGGGTGTACCATTCTAGTGTTGAGCCGCTCAAACTCTGACTGAAGTACGCCATTAACAATTCATCCCTTCCTCCTGCTCCTCTCATTTTACTGCAGAATCCCGACAGATGGGCCACTGGATCTCCGTGTCCACTGTACAAGTCGAACTTGGGCATCTTGAACCCTGCCGGCAGTTGTACGTTTGGAAATAAATATAGGTCTTTGTAAGCTACACTTACCTAACCTCCCAGCCCTCTCATATCCCTGAAGGATTGTTCTAAGATTTTCATTTTTCTGAACATCTCTTCCTGTTCAGGATTTCTGGCTGGTTTTTCTGCTCCCCCTGGTAAGTCAGAACGTGGATCATATGGGTATGTTTCGGGAGCTTTGAAGGTGGGCTCCGGAGGGTAGTATTGATTCTCTTGAGCCTGGAACATTGGCTTGCTAGATGATTTATGGAATGCAGTCGGTGGGGGTGCCACAAAGACAGGGGTGATTGGCGGAGGCGGGTAGGGAATTGGTTTTGATGGTGGAGCTTGGGGTGTGTGGGAAGTAGTGCCATGATAGTGTTGGTAGATGGGAAAGCCTGGATCGGTGGCAGGATGATCCTGAGACTGAGCTAATGGTGGGGTAAAAGCCGGATTAGCAGGGTAAGACGGTGGTGATTGCCCTTTGGACCAGGCCTAATACATTTCGGCCATTTGTTGCTTAAGTTTGAGCATCTCCTCTTTCATCTTAATGGCGTCCAACTCTTCTACCTTAACACTTGTGTCGACATCCGGGATAGACATGATTTCTGGTATTGGTCCCTTTGATCTAGTTTGGTAATGGTAATGTGCCAGTATCCTCTAGATAAACTAACTGCTTGAATTCTCTGGAAAACAACAAACTTGTTAGTTTTTAGAGTTTAACGCATATGCACTCGCACGTTGGGATGCAATGCACCTAGGAAGCTAACCATTTTCTATCATGCATTTGCTTCGGTTGCGTGCGTCATTCCGACCTCTCATAATTGTGCCCCTTCTTTTAAACTTCCTTTATTTGATCCTTCTTTATTTATTTTTCATTTTCCTTTTTTTTTACTAGTGGTCGAATCTTATGTGGATTGCCTACGTATCATGTCCCCGCATGAATCAAACCGTGCGTAGTTTTGGCCAAAGCATAAATAGAAAAACATTTTTCATAAAAACAAACTGCTTTGATTACAGACTCAGAAAAAGTTTACAGACTTCGAAAAGACGACAAAGCGCACTTAAAAGGACCAACTGACGAACTTACAAACTTTAAACAGAAATTAAAGACTCAAACAAAGATTAGGAGTACATTAAGGCCCTGACATTTCCTGGGGACCGCGAGGCGTCATTCGGCCTTGGTGCAAGATCCCTTTGGAGCCTCTCCAAGTCGCTCATTATTTGCCGGACGAATGTCATTACTGCCATAAAAAAAGTGGTACGGGTCATGTCCTCGCATGCTCGGCATTTTGCAGTAATGTAATGTGCAATGGTTCTGACCCCTTCTCTGATCCTGCTCTTTTCCTGCAGCAACCGTCCTATTTGTTGACTCTGTGTTTCCAGCACTTGAGAGTTATGAAGGAGTTAGTCCTAAAACTTATGCATTTGCTCCTCCATCTACGCCATCAGGTCGTAACAGCAATTCGTATATGCTCTGAAATGTTTTGCTTGTCTGACTACCTTATCTTCGAGAGTGCCTATTTTTCCCTCAGGATAGTGACGGTCCCCTCGTAGTCCCTTTTCATCTGCCGCATATGCCGTGTCCGCTCTTCTGCACCCCTTGTCCATCGGGCCCGGATCCTTGTCAGGGTAGCTTCAAAATTTTCCAAGTCCTCTTGGTATTCGAGGGCTTTCTTTTTCAGATTGACTATGAGTTTTTCATCAGCCTGCCTCCTTTCTGGTTTCCTGGCAACTATTTTTATTTTTTGGATCTGAGCCTTAAGGGACTCATTTTCTTGGGTCAGCTTTTTCTTTTCTCCCTCATCCGCAGCGGCTTGAACACTCTTTTCAAATTGAAGTTCCATGGCTTGCCTCTCCAATTGGCTTATTTTGGCCCTGTACTTATTTTCCCTAGCCAACCAATCCCACTGTTCCTGTGACGCTTCGACGAATTCTTGGATATGGGGCCTCTTGGATAGCCTCTCAAACTCAATTTCTCTCCTATACCAAGCAAGGTATCCCGACGACACTTCACCTTTGGACCGATCCCGTACACAAGTATTTGCTGCTAAGTATTGACATTCGTTCCAAATTTTGCGAACTGCTGCTTCATGGAATTGACCGTTAGGTCCGATCTCGACTACTTGGCCATTGAGATCTTCATTCTTCGGGACTATTTTGAATCTCCCCAATTGCCTCAGAACTCGATACAGGGAATAGGGCTGAATACTCCTGAGTCCCATCAATAGGAAATGAGGTCCAGTGACGAGCATATATATGATGTCATCTACAGATAACCACCCAAATGTCCACTCTATCTGGCATGCAGTGATGGAACGAAGGTGTGCTACCCACTCTGCGATCCCCTCTGGTAATCTGATCCCTTTAACCCTCGTAGAAAATTCCTCTATGCATGTCTTGTTTGACGACCCGTAACTCAAAAATCGAGGACGATGGCATAAGTGTTCGATCATCGACATCTGCAGCAGCACATTACAACCCTAAAAAAAGTCCCCTCCGGCTTTGCAGACAGTAAGAGCGCGGAAGATTTCGGCTACTATCATGGGTGCGAGGGTGCTATTGGCCTGAGTAAGAAAAGTATTAACAACCCCAGTTACTCATATGTCAATATTCCCGTCTTTTCTAGGGAACACCAGAAGTCCTAGAAAGGACACCATAAATGAGAAACATCTATGTTCTTCCCACTTAAGGCAGTTTCCTTTGCTACAAATTGTATTTTCTGGCTTGTTGAACCTTCCTATATGACCATATCTGCTGTATATGAACGGTAAAGTACAAAAATCAGCTGCCAGGTCCGGGTTACGTACCACCCTACTTATTTTGAAGGAATCTAGGAAACTATGTACGGCTACAGTCCTCGGAGCAATCAGGTATTGGTGTCTCAGAGGAATCTTGGGACCCCCGATGTATCCGAATATCTCTTCCAATGTTGGGGTAAGTTCAAAATCTGAGAAATGAAATACATTGTGAGCCGGGTCCCAGAATGGGACCAATGCCTTTATGATATCCCCCCTTGGATTAATCTTCAGCAACCCCGTGAGAGCTCCCAAGTACAATTTGACCGTGTCTTGCCCTGATCCACCTAAATCATCCTACCATATGTGTAGCTCCAAAGGGATCTTGTTCCCAACTGTTATTGGTAAATTCTGACTTGTACTCATTCTGCACATTTATTAAGGTGATTAAGAAAAACAGTCATGATTTTATTCTATTTGACTCAAAAGATCAAAATTAACTCGTTTCATATTTTTATTTCTAAAACCAAAAGCCCAGCTTTGTAGATACGACCTTTCAGCACTCCCAAAGGAAGATTTTAAGGTTGTGTCTGCTAACTGGCCAAAATTGGAAAAGACCAAAGGTGGCTGTTTATGAAAAATCAGCCTTCCGGCGTCCCTTTCAGGATCATTCGACTATTTTTGGTAAAACGGAATCACCTTACCTAATTATAATAAAAATAAAATTTTGTTCATTTCGGGCTATTTTGCAAAGAGGGAAGTTGGACCCGATGGGGGTTGCCTACGTATCCAACCCCTGCGAGAATCAAACTGACGTAGTTCGGGCAAATAAAATAAACTATTTTTGAAACATAGACTCTTTTTTTTCATTGGCAAATAAAAAAAACTAATTTTGAAAACAAATATATTTTTCGATTTTTTTCTTTTTCCAAAAAAATTCGGCAGAGTTTCGACACTATTCAGACATTGGTTTTTAAAACAGGTAATTATCTCTCTTTAACCCTCATACCGCTGTTTCTTTTTTTCTTTTTCCCAAATATTCGAAAGCCGGTCAGCATGCAAGTCCGAAGCAAATAAATGCACAAGCAATATGTAAGATGCATCAGGATGGTCTATTTTCAATTTTGGGTACACCTGTCCTAGACAGACCCAACCGCTGTGTTGAGCCTCAAAAGTCAAATGCACATGATGCAAACAAACATTCCTACTAGGGATCCGACATGAGGCTCAGTTATTCTAGTTTTAGGACCTGGGTATTTGTTCTAGACTGTGTACCCGAGCGGACAACTCGAGTCGAGGAGGGGCTACGTACCGGGGACCCGCAAGATCGTCCGGCTTAGTAACTTGTCCGAGCCTCTTTCTCATTTAAAGGTATGACACTAACAGAATAGGGAGTCTCAACCAGCGAGCACATCCTCGAAGATAAGAAGAGAATGGTTTCGTAACAGTTTAAATGTACATTTCAAATAATATCAAAGCGGTAAAAGCATCATTTTGCACATTAAGCCCAACATGTAATAAAAATCAGTTAATAAATAAGCTAAATACAACAATTATTCCAAGCTCGAATTCTTGAACCATGAACCAGTGGTTCTGGGTTACGTCCCCAGCAGAGTCGCCAGAGCTGTCACACCTCCTTTTTACCTACCCACGGAAGGGGTATAATAAAGAGAGTTTTTTCAATTAAAGGACAATCGAAACAGGATTTATTATTTGAAGATTCAGAGTCGCCACTTGGGAGATTTATGGTGTCCCATGTTACCGGTTCAAATCCCCGCTCGAGGAAAAGAATTGACTCTATATTACAGTCCGCAAACCAGAAATCCGGATAAGGAATTCTGTTAACTCGGGAGAAGGTGTTAGGCATTCCCGAGTTTCGTGGTTCTAGCACGGCCGCTCAACTGTTATTATTGGCTTACTATCTGATTTTAGTATATGTTTAACCTATGGTGCAATTTTAAATTATTTATCGTTTTTAATTAATTTTAAGGAAGATTAAACGTCGTTTAAAATGTATCGTTGGATTACGTCACATGAAATGCACCCGCAATCCAAAACACATTCTATTCAAAATTTTAGGATTAGGATTTGGGTTACATGAAATACACACCCGAGTTTAAGAAGGTAACATTACTAAAAGACACACCTAAAGCAACTAGCACGTTGTTAACTTTGCGAGGGCCGTGGAAATTAGCTAAACGGTGCGCCTCGAGTTCTAAATATTTTTTAAGAAACTAGTCAAAGAGGGCCATGCAATTGACCATTTTATTCGGCTCGGCGCACCTCAATTTATTCCAATGAAAGTAGCTCTAATCTAATTCGTATGGGCCATTCATTACAAATTATTTAATCATGGATCGCCTTGAAGATTAAGGAACGACAGATTAATAAAAAGGGCTATTAAAGTTGTAACTACCCAAAAGTTAAAGCCTAAATTAACTTAACACTAATGCACGATCCACTTCCTTATTTGGGCCTAAAAGCGGTGCCCAATGTTAGAAATGCAACCCCACTAATACTGATCGCACATGCATGTGGGTCGAGTATTATAAAATGGACCTGGACAAGCCTTAGTTCCAGCGAGTGACGGGATAAATTGGGTCATCAGGCCCGTAATCAAATAGTAAATAACCCAATGATCTCATACAAAACTAAGCCAAATAGTAATTCCTTTCAGGTTACCACATCATGCTTATAATGTATCTTTAAATCCTCTTTTATGGATTAGCTTCCCAAACCCAGTGATTTCAACAGACTTGTAAATTCATTAAATATTATCAACATGTGTGTTTATCCCAATTCATGCCACCAATTCAGTGTTGACCAAAAGGATACACACACCTTATTTGAATGTCAAAAACTAGTGTGATACTTGAACTTAATTTCTACACCACATTTGAACCTACCAATTCATTAAAAAACTAATGTATTAGAGAACAAAAGAAGTGAAACAATCACAACCATAACTTCATCATACAAACTCTGCAGAAGTTTAATTGCATGTACAGCAATTGATTGAACATTTTAAACTTCAACATTCATTTTTTACTAGAATCAACCACTTGTCATTTGGTGTTGCTTCAGTAATACCCTAATTACCCCTTTAGCATTTCAAACCAATTTAAACATGAGATTATTACTCCAAAACGGTGACTATTCATTTCAGACAAAGAGGAAACAACTCACTACTTTTAAATCTAATCAAAACCATTACTGTAACAGTCCAACAGTCCAACATTACTTACAACACATGGGTGCAAGCTCAAAGTCTAAAATGAAATATACTATAAACTATATGGCCAACTACTCTATGAAAATTAATGATAAACAAAAAGTCATTCCAACTATGTGGAAATCATGAAGATGCCCTGAAAGTCTAGCATTGAATCTCTTATCATTTCTATCAATAATTACAAATTAATTAATTAAAGTTAACTTAGACAAAGGGTCACAGTAAAATAGAAAGCAAATCAAAAAAAAAAGGAAGGGTGTTCATGCTTCAATTCTCCAATCAATTCATTTCTCAAGTTTTCAACATAACAATCAGCAGAGTTATAGAATGGTGTACTTGGAAATGAAAAGAAAATAGGAGTAAGGAAGCAATGAATAGCAACAGCCAGTAGCAACAGGAATCAGTACCAGTAGAATCAATTGATCAAGAAATTAGCTTAATGACATAGTATTTTCTAACAACCTTCAAAAACTGACTCTTACAAAACTAGAATCAATTCACTTCGAAACCCCAAATGAATCAGAAACTATTGTTTTTGGAATTGAAAAGGATCAAAAGAAAATCACTGAAAAAGTTCAATGAAACAGTAGAATTTCAGTATGTGTATCAATGAATTCCAGTGCTCTCTCTCTGAATTTTCCTATTCAATGTCTGTGTTTTTCTCAATTTGCAGACTATCTCTCTGTATTTCTGCATGAGTGTATAGCAGAATGTCTGTCTATTAAAATCTCTTCTTTCCTCAATGCTCTCAATCTCTGTTTTATACCTCTTCATTTCTCTTTTACAGGTATTTTTTAATCTTTTTCCCATTCCCTGTTCTTTTTCAGGCTGTGTACCTCTTTGCACATTCCTTTTCTTAACCCGTTAATTGTGATCCCCATGTTACTCACTTTACAGCCCTATCAGTGCATAAACAAGGTGTTCTTTGTACCCCATATCCCATTTTATTAATTTAATTCATTAGTATGGGCATCTTTTATCATTCAGTAGTGCATCACCACTTCATCTTTACAGAGTGTTTTTAAGTAAAGGGACCTTTTGAATTAAACCTATATACACATCTAACAAGCATCATTACATAATTGACTAATAGCACACACAAACATAAGTGAACAATTAACAGTTTCAAATCAATCGGGTATGAAACAAATTCATACAGAAACATTCAAAGAATCCAACAGTATGCAAAAACAAAATTCCCATTAACAGACTGATCCATTTTCCTCGAAATTTGATCAGTAATCAAACGAAGAAAACAAACAACCAGAACAATCCAAAAAAATAAAAGAAAACGGAAAACTATCAAGCAATTCACACTTTTAATCCTGACAAATATTTAACTAAAGCGTTCACAGAAAAAGAAAAGAAGAAAGAGAAGAAGTTGAACAACTTAAAACAGAAGAAACTCATTGTTTCGACTTGACCTTGTGACTGACTTTTTCGATTTAAATTACCAAATAAGGTCAATCACTTGTTCTTTGTCAAGAACAAGTGAAAAACCTCATTTTGGTAATAGAATCGGTCTCAAACCTCACGAGGAACTAGAGCCCCATTTTTGGATTTTGTCTTTTAGGACCTGAAACCTCTGATTTAAGATTCGAGTAGTCCTAGGATGATTCGAGAGAAACTAGCTACGGGTTTGGAAATAGGGGAGTGATGAGGTTTTGTGGTGTAAATTTGGGATCAATCGGGTAAACTAGGGTTCCGAGCCTATTTTTGATCTAATATTTGCGAAGCTTGGCTAGGGTTCGAGGGAAACTGGTCAGCGATAGGGGATGAGGAGGGGGAGGAGGTCCTGGGGTGTAGTTTTGGTGTTGTTTGGCCACCGTCCGCCTCCGTGGGCGATTTTCGGCGAGCGGAGGGTGGCGGGTGGAAATCGGTCTCTGAAATTAGAGACAAAGGGAAGGGGGTTCTAAGGGGGCGGGGTCTATTTGGAAACTTATATACGGGGGGTGGAATGAATCCAGGCTGTTTGATCAAACGAGATCAACGGCTTGGATCGTTCACTTAAATAGAACGACATCGTTCAGTTGTAATAGAGACCGGGTTGGTCTCTGATGTGAACGGGTCAGGGTCGAATGCGGGTGATGGGGTGAGATTTTGGCCATCGGATGTGAACGGATGAAGGGTTAAGATTCATTGGCATCAAAACAACGTAGTTCCGACCCCATACTGCGTTGTTTCGATGGCTTGGTCACTGGACTCCTTGGACCGGGTTTTGGGCTGATTTCGGTAGGGCCTTTGATATATTTGGTTTTGGGTTGGGGATTAGTGACCCAAGTCTGATTTTCCTCAATTCTTTCCCTTTCCTTTTTATTTTTAAAATTCTAATAAAATAAAATACAAACCTAGATTAATTATAAAACCAAATTAACTTGAAAATACTAATTATCTCTAAACAATAATTATCACAAACGCTTAAATACCAAATCACACAATTGAACAAGAAAAATGTAGAAAGAATACATTATCTTTTATGGTTTTTCCTTCATTTTACTTTTAAACTAAAATTATAAAATTAAATTCTAAATTCAAATTCTATATATTTTTGTATTTTTTATTAATTGATCAAATAAACATGCACACACACAAACACAAACAATAACTGAAAACCACGAAAAATCAAAAAATTGCACTCAAAGGAAAATTATTTTACTTTGAATTTTATGGGAATAATTCATATAGGCAAAAAACACGTGCTCACATTCGTATGATGGAAGCGGGCCTGGTAGAAAATTCTGGATGTTGGGATTGGGCTCTAAGGCCAATTTGTCTAAAAAAATGGAAAATCTTCAAATTAGCTCGAGCAAATGTTCTCAACTGAGTTGTGGTAGCATGGGTTGGTGCACGAGGTGTTAAACAGTGATTTCAGACAACTCCAGAGCTGTCTTTAGCACGTTCGAGGACGAACATATGTTTAAGTGGGAGAGTGTAACGACCCGACCGGTCGTTTTTAGCTCTAGCATGTAGTTTGACAGTTTGAGGCCATGAGCAGCTCCACTTCGGCTATTATGACTTGTATGTGTGGTCGGAATTGGAATTACAGAGGTTCAAAGTTGATTTGGAAAGAAAATTCTCATTTCGAAAGACTTAAGTTGGAAAAATTAACTAATGTTGGTTTTTGGGTAAACGACCTCGGAATCTAGATTTGATGTTCTAACAGGTTCGTATAATGATTTTAGACTTAGGCGTATGTCCGGATTGGATTTTGGATGACCCGGAAGCATTTTGGCGCCTATTGTGGAAGTTAGCATTTTGGAAGAATTTCATGAGTTCGGAGTGGAGATGTATTTTATGTTATCAATGTTTATTTGGGATTCCGAGTCTGGGGATAGCTCCATACGGTGTTTCGGGTATTGGTAAAGTGTCCGGAAGTGGATTTGGAGGTCCGTAGGTCATTTGGCAAAAGTTGGAAATTTGAAGGTTTTGGAGAAGTTTGATCAGAAGTGGACTTTTTGATATCGGGGTCGGATTCTAATTCCAAAAATTTGAGTAGGTACCATTATGTCAAATGAGACTTGTTTGAAAATTTTGAGGTTAATCTGACGTGATTTGATATGTTTTCGCATTGAATGAAGATGTTTGACGTTCTAAAGATCATAAAGCTTGAGTTTTAGTGAGATTCATGGTTTTAGCATTGTTCGATGTGATTTAAGGCCTCAAGCAGGTCCGCATTATGATTCTAGACTGGTTGGTGTGATTGGACATGGTCCCGAGGGCCTCGGGTGAATTTCGGGAGTTATCGGATTGAAATTAGGAGTTGAGGAAGAGCTGAAACAGCTGGGCACCTGGTGTAACCGCACCTGCGAGCCCGCAGGTGCGGGAGATGGCTCACAGAAGCGGAAGGTGCCATGCTGCTGAGAACCGTGTATATGGTGAAATTAGGTGCCCCTGATTTTGTGGGCTCGAAGGTTCATATTGAGAACAGAAAGATCGCGTCGAGGAATAGACTCACTATGGACCGAGTTTGGGCCTGAGGACGGAGTACGAGGCTCGAAGAACTAAGTGTTCGAGGAACATCGAAGCTAATATGATCAGCCTCGAGATAATGCCGTTATGGATTTTGGAACAAAATATGCAAGATTCCTGCCACGTCCCCAAAATCGTGGCGTAAATCCCGGAATAGTTTTGTACGAATTTGTACTAGGTGATTAGACAGTTGTCCCAATAAGATTGTTTACTGTAAATAGAAATATACCTTATTTAGGTTTCCCCTATTATATAAAAGGGATCCCAATCATTTGTAACCATCATCAATCATTGACAAAGAATATACCCTCTTACTTTTTTGTCTCATATTTCATCAGAATCGTCTCTTTACTTAATTGTTCTTTCTTTACTATTCTTAACCAACCTCGAGGCCACCTTAGCTCGAGGTCGAGACTGTTTTGCACACTGGTTTGATTTTACTTATCTCCTTCATCTATACGTTAGTTTCTTGGTTATTAATTAGTATTGAACTAAATCATATATCTTTAAAATCATAAATCAAATTTAATTGTTACTCGTATTTTCGAGGTAAACAGTTTGGCGCCCACCGTGGGGCTAAAGATAATAATTATTATTTTAATACTGATTCTGATAACGCACGTTATTTTCACACTTGTTCTTGTTAAGAATTTTTGTATTCAGGTTAAAATATGTCAAACTCGCAAAACGCACCCGTACACGGTGATGAGGGTCTTGGATTTAATAGGGAATACAACAATGTAGGGGTCGGTGTACCACCGATTAATCCTGTAGAAGTGCCAAGTGGGGAACCAGTGGATGTTAGTTTGTACATTGCTTTGGATGTGAATTTAGACGCGGGTACGCAGGGAAGCCCGATCTCGTGGCCAAGGAACACAAGGTCTAAGAGACGGTGGAGTCAGCCTCCAAGTAATATTCAATATACTACAAGCTCAACAAGTTGTTATCGCTCAGCTTCAGAGTTAGCACAAAACTCCAAGTATAGTCGAACCAGAAAACACTCTACGTACTGAGTCGATACCGAAAAAATCAAACGGTAATGGCTCGGGGACTGATCCCACAATTATAAGGATACTTGAAGAACACACCAATAGCATCGAGTCCGGGGAGAAGAAGATTGAGGATAATGACAAGAAAGTTGAGCTTATAACTCAAGTGTTGATCAAATACCGGGGGCACCCCCGGTCTTGAAAGGTTTGGATGCCAAAAAGTTCATACGAAATCCATTCCCTCCGAGTGCGGCTCCGAAACCCATTCCTAAAATGTTTCGCATGCCCGATATACCTAAATACAACGGAACAACCGAACCTAATGAGCATATTACCTCATACACTTGTAGGATTAAAGGAACGACCTAAATGATGATGAGATCGAATCAATATTATTGAAAAAATTTGGGTAAACTTTGTCGAAAGGAGCCATTGATTTGGTACAACAACTTGCCCCCGAACTCTATCGATTTGTTTGCTATGTTAGCAGACGCCTTTGTAAAAGCACATGCCGGGGCCATAAAAGTGGCGACAAGAAAATCAGACGTTTTTAAGATAAGACAGAGGAACGACGAGATGTTAAGAGAGTTCGTGTCCCAGTTTCAAATAGAGAGAATTGAATTACCACCGGTCTCGGATGACTGGGCAGTACAGATTTTTATACAAGGTTTGAACGAGCGGAGTTCGATCACGTCACGATAATTAAAGCAGAATCTGATCAAGTACCCAGCTGTGACGTGGTCAGACGTACATAACCGTCACCAATCAAAGATCAGGGTCGAGGACGACCAGTTGGGAACCTCCTCGGGTTCAGTTCATCCTAATAGATTGGAAACAAAACCCCCGAGAGATACATACTGGGAATCAAGATCAAACTAGGAATGATATCAGCCATATGTCGATCGAAGAAACAATGGTTCGGGGCATAACTCTCCTCGGAATGATCGAGGTCAAAACTCTCGGGGACTCATGAGTAAAAATGGTTTTGATAAACATACAGACCCCGCGGAAGCACCTAGATTGTTAGAGTATAATTTCAGTGTAGATGCATCGGGGATCGTGTCAGCTATTGGAATAATTAAAGACACCAGGTGGCCCAGGCCTATACAAATCGATCCTTCTCAAATGAATCCAAACTTGATGTGTAAGTATCATGGCAGACATGGCCATAGAACTGAAGATTGCAGGCAGCTGAGGGATGAGGTAGCTCGGTAGTTCAACAAAGGACATCTTCGATAATTTCTCAATGATCGAGCAAAGAACCACTTCAGGGAAAGAGATGCAAACAGAAAAAATGAGCAGAAAGAACTGCAACACGTAATTCATATGATCGTTAGCGATGCCGATGTTCCACAAGGGCCTATATTCAAAGTCACCAAGGTGTCGATCAACCGAGAAAAACAAACTCGGAGATATGTGCCCGAGGTCGTCCTATCATTTAATGACGAGGAAGCGGAAGGCATATCTCAGCTGTACAATGATGCCTTGGTAATTTCTATTTTGTTAAATAAAATTCAAGTTAAACGTGTTCTAGTAGGTCCAGGTAGCTCAACAAACATAATCAGATCGAGGGTCGTACAACAGCTTGACCTTCAGGACCGAATTGTACCAGCATCCCAAGTCCTAAATGGCTTCATCATGGCAAGCGAAACAATAAAGGGGGAGATAATCCTACCAATGAATGCGGCCGGCCATCCAAGATACAAAATTCCATGTAATCGAAGGCAACATGAGGTATAATGCACTTCTCGGGAGACCATGGATACACAACATGAGGGCAGTACCTTCAACCTTCATCAGATGATGAAATTCCCAACAGTGGATGGTGTGAAAACAGTTTACGGAGAACAACATGTTGCAAAAGAAATGTTTGCAGTCAAAGAGGTGATACCGGTACCAGCGCCTTCGTCCACGGAAAAGTCAAGCACCAAAGATAGGCAGACGGCTAAATAGCAATCACCACCCCCCAGCCTCAACCAAATCGGAGCAGCAGGTAATCGAAGATGAAGAAGAGCATCTCATTAATCCTTGAACTTTTGTCATTCCCGAAGAGTCCGATGCAACCAAGTTGACGGTCGAGGAACTAGAGCAGGTCATATTGATCGAATACATGCCCAAGAGAAAGGTATACCTGGGTACGGGGTTAATTCCCAAACTCAGGAAAAAAAACTTATTCAGTTTCTTATTAATAATATGGATTGTTTGGCTTGGTCCCTTTTAGACATGACAGGTATCCCACTGGAAATAACAACACACCGGCTAAGTCTCGACCCTAGGTTCAAACCAGTAAAGCTAAAAAGGAGGCTCCAGTCCGAGGTGAAGCATGCTGTAAACACCTAATTTTTGACCATATTTGAATATTTTCCCACTTATCTCACCAATACCTCACTTCTGACACATCTTTCCCATTTTCCCTTGTACCCTACAGTGGTCCCCCGCTCTCATTTGTCTATACTCCACTCTTCTTTGTTCCCCACTCCTTATCCCCTACTTGTCCACCACTCACAACCCATATCCCCTCCATAAAACACCCTATACACCTAAAACACCGGGATCCGTCATTTCCCACCCATCTTCTTCACAACCAAAATTCCCAATTCCTAAAAAAGGGATCCTAGACAAAGAGACGAATAAAGCAGAATAGAGGTAATTCAGAGAGCAACAACAAAAAGGACGGGGAAATAGAGTAGCGGATCCTGAACGTCAAAACTTTCTACCTCACCATGATTAATCATGTGTCCCTTCTCAATCCAATTCCTCCATGAAACCATACTATAAAAAAAAATACCAACAACTAGTCTCCATTTTGAATGAACACTCTATTTTTTTGCCATGGAAAAACCATCCAAACACCATCAAAGGTTGCTGCTTATCTTCTCGCAGTAACAACCATCAAAAACCCATTTGGATCTATAACCAAAAAAAAAATCTCCATAAACCCATGAACTAAGTTTCATCCTTTAGCCAAGAATCAGTCCCTAAAATCCACCTGAAACAACCACCGAAAGCTAGCTGAAACACAGCACCAAACCACCCCAAAATAGTAGCCGCACCATGTTTGCCGACGAACAGAGGATCGTTTTAGCTGTGTAAGGACACGCAAGTTCAATTGATTTTTTTTTTGAGTTGGGTTCAAGGTTTCCGATGCCGGAGTGGGTATCGATTGGATCGTTGTTTGTTTGCTGCTGTTTTGCTTCATTTGTAACCGAATTTGCGGTTATTCTTAGCCTTTGGCCCTGCTAAGTTTGATTCTTGCTGTTGAGGTATGTAGCTCAGTTTAGACAATGTAATTGTTATAATTGATTAATTAAATGTCATGATATCATTCAATTTGTTCTCTTATGTGTCTGTATGTGTGAGATTGGTTTACTTATGTATTTGCTAACTTTAAAATACTACAGCTTTGGTTTGGGAAATATGAGAAGCATTTGGTAAATGAATTATTTTGTAAAGCTGGAAGTGGGTTTGGTTTAATTTAGTTTATTAGTTGCTGGATGATAATTGTGTTAGTTTTGGACATATAAGTATAATATAAAAATGATGAAATGTTGGGCCTTAAGGCACTCTTATCTTTACTGGACCATTAGCATTTGATCTAAGACGAAGAAACTGGGTCAAGTTTCTTTTGTAACAAAGAGATATTGGATATGACGTACTTAGACCAAATATACAAGTTGTCAAATTAGATAACCATAATCCCTCTCTCACAATTTTTTTCCATAATTCATGGCCTTGTAATAATTTTAAAGCAGTTAGAAAAATATAATGTTCAAGTACGTAGTTGCTTTAGGCGCGCTATTTAAAAATTACTTCCCTAAATTTGGGTGTGCATTTATGTGACCCAAATCTAAATCTCAACAACGTTAGATGAAATGTGTCGTAGACCGCAGGTGCATTTATGTGACGTGGTTCAAGACGTATTTTATATGATGTTGAATCTTTCCTAAAAAATAATAATTAAATAAAAATGATTATAAAGTTAAAATTGCACCATAGATTAAAACACGTATTAAAATCAGATAATAGGCCAATTATGATAGTTCAAGCGACCGTGCTAGAACCACGGAATCCGGCGGTGTCTAACATCTTCCCTCGGGTTAACAGAATTCCTTATTCAGAATTTCTGGTTCGCATATTTCAAAAGGAAAGTTAAAATTTCCTCGATTTGAGATTTAAAATAAACCGGTAACTTGGGACACGAAATAAACTATCCTAAGTGGCGACTCTAAATTGAATAAATAATCTCATTTTGAATAATGTTACTTAAGTTGGAAAAACTCCTGCGTACCCCTTAGGGGTGTAGGAAAAAGGAGGTGTGACAGCTCTGACGACTCTGCTGGGGAAGATACTAAGCACAGAATGATACGGAAGGACAAACTGTATTTTATTGAATAAGGATGGAAGGGTTTGACAACTAAACAAACAACCTAAAATCCGAGTTACAACACTCAAATAACCCGAAAATGAAAATAGCAACAAAACAAACATGACTCATACAAGATAGAGGGATAGAAGTGTTCGACTCGATAAAACAAATAAAATTTGGATCACAACCCTGAAATAACCCAGATAATAGAAAAAAACATCAAAATAAGCTACCAAAATTCATCTCTAGTAAGGAGAGTGACTTTTCAACTTCTAAGCTTGACATTTAGCCACAAATTTTCCTAGCAGAATCAACATGGCCTTCTCCAATTTCAGTATTCCAATTCCCGAGAGGATTCTCATACCCCATATCACCCGGCATTATCCCCACAAATTGTGCATCATCATGTGCAGGTAAAGGATTCAGCGTGATATTCTGGGTGTCACTGTCATAATCAAATTTTCCTGCATCATCCTTTCTATTTCTCTTTTCAAATCCTGACAACTTTTAACATTGTGTCCCTGGGCATTGGAATGGTATTCACACCTTTTAGAAGGGTCAAAGCTTCTTGCATGGGGGTCCAAATGATTTGGAGGAATAAGTGCAATCATGTCATACTGCTTTAATCTCTCAAACAAGTTTGCATAGGACTCTCCTATTGGTGTAAAATTATCTTTCAGCCTTTGTTCCATTCTATACCCCTAGCTTGGATGTGGGTTATAGGGCATTTGAAAATTTCGTGGAGGCTGGTGGGGTTTTCCGGTGCTGGTGCTCGCCTTCTGGGGTGTCTTGGTGGCGGGGCAATATACTGAGGTGCAACAACAGAGCATTCAGGGTTCTGATATGGATAATACTGCTCAGGGGAGTCATGGAAAACCTGATGAGGCTGCTCATACCTTCGAGATATTCTCCTGGGACCTATTATCGACCCTGATGTCATCATGATTTCTTCGTCCTTCTCGTTCGTGTTACTAAAATTATCAGATTCGATCCGGACAACCTGAGTTGCGGCTTTGAGAACTGCTTGACTTATAATTTTGCCCGTCTTAAGACCATTCTCAACCATTTCCCCCATTTAAATTACTTTCGAGAAGGATTAACCCATCGCGGACATCATGTTTTGAAAATAATCTGGTTCTTGATCTTGAAGAAAGACAATGATTAGCTCATGGTTATCCATGGGTGGCTTAGCTCTAGCCGCTTGCTTTCTCCATTTAATGGCATATTCCCTGAAACTTTCAGTTGGTTTCTTTTTCAGGTCAGAAAGGGAATTGCGGTCTGGGACGTGTCGATGTTGTATTGGAACTGTTTGACAAAGGCCTGTGCCATGTCATCCCAGACATACCGGCGAGATGTGTCTTGATCCAAAAACCATTCAGATGCTACTCCCATAAGGCTTTCCCCAAAATAAGCTATTAGCAATTTTTCATTTCTTCCCACACCTCTTAGTTGATTGCAATACCTTTTCAGGTGGGCTATGGGGTCTCCATGTCCATCATACTTTTCAAATTTAGGAGTCTTGAAACCAGGAGGCAAGTGGACAACGGGGAACATACATAGATCTTTGAAGGCAACACTCTTTTAACCTGCCAACCCTTGCATATTTTTCAACTATTGTTCTAAGCTTTCACTCTTTAGGTCATTTCTTCATGTACCATCTTTCGGGAAGGCTTCTAAATGTTTGTAGGAAGATTAAATGAGTACGGGTGATACTCAGGAGAGTGGTACTGCTCTTGATGTGTAGCAAATTGTGACTCATGACGAGGCTGTCCTTGACCACCGGCCCATGCTTGACACATTTCGGTCATCTGATGTTTCAGTATTCTATTTTTCTCAAACATAGTAGACTCTTGTTGAATCCTCTGACCCCGAGTCTCTTGAGCACTTGTAACAACTTCGATGTCAGTTATTATTTTTCCTTGGATTTTGTGTTTCCAGCTTACCACAAACCGATCACCTCAACTTTCTTCAAAACAAAACATGTTAGAATAGACTCAGCCGGTCCTTATTATTATTAACATTTTTTCATTTCTTCATTTTTTATTTTTTTTAATGGTGATCGAACCTGATGTGGGTTGCCTACGTATCATGTGGGAACATGAATCAGATCTTGTGTAGTTCGGAAAGATCAAGAATAAAGCAAATAAACTAACTCCCTTTTTTATTTCCAAAAGGAAGACTAATAAAGAAGAAAGAATTTTTTTTTGAATTTTGATTTTTTTTTATAGAATTTTTGCAAAGAAAGACTTCTAAAGAATTTTTTTTCTTTTTTTTTACTTTCTACTTTTTTTTTTCCTTTTTTCTAGAATTTCGAAAGAAAAACGCCTAAAGAAGATAGAAAATATTTTTGGATTTTTGAAATTTTATTTTCAATTTATGAAAGAGCTATTTCTAAAGAAAAAGAAAATATTTTTGAATTTTTGAATTTCTTTTCAATAAAAGACGAATGAAAATATTTTTGGATTTTGAGAGACATTAAAAGAATTTTTTTTTTTTTGTATTTTTAAAAAAAAATTAGGGTCTAAAAAAAAGACTTTCTAAAGAAGGAAGTAAAAGAATTTTTTTGTCAACTTCTGAAACTGTTGAATTCATCCGAGTGAAAAATGGTCTAAACTTGGTTGTCAAAGTTTTTGGTTAAAAGCTTTGCTAAGCTGTTTGTTTGGTTTTGAACCTGATTTCTTAAGCTGCTATCTATCATTCTGGGGTTCGGAGCTGTTTTACTGATTACTTCGGTGCTATTTTGTACTGTTTTCAGTTATATTTTATGTCTTAATAGCTTAATCCTTATCATTTTATGGTATTATTGGACTGTTAAAAGCATAACAATGAAATGTTCATTAATTATGGACCGTTGTTTGCTGCTAGCTGAGCTTCGATTTTTTTCCTCAGTTGCCTTTTGTTTGTTTTTTTTGAAACGTTGTTATCGCTGAAATTATAGATACATATGGAATCTCTGTATTTTTATTTAACTTCACACGACTTATTTTGAAGTTATGAACCGTGAATGTGTTTAAGATGGGTTTTACATGTTTTTAGCTTTTGTTTCACGGATAACTTTATACGTTTTTTTTAGCTTATGTTTCATGGCCTATGCCTTTATTCTTTTTAGCTTTTGTTTCATGGATAAGTTTAATAATCTGTTTTCATGTGTAGAGAAATAGAAAAAATATTATTTCAGTTGTTAAATCTAAAAAAAAAAAAAATTGAAGTGTTTTGGAAGATAATGGTGTTATATGCCTTCTTTACTTTAGTCCCTTATGTGAAATATGTTTGATTTAATTATGGGATTGAATTATGAATTATTTAATCAGTCACAATTGAAACGTCATGAAAATGGAATGCTAAAACAAGAAAGTGATAGGCTCCGCATAGAGTATATTACAATACAGGAAGCCATGGAACATTCAATTTGTAATCATTATCGTAACAATGATAGTTTCTCCTAAATAAATTGAGGTTTGGTTGATTCATGTTGACTTGGTTTATGGCTTTTTGTTGTTGTCTTCCCTAAATTTCATCTAGTGAATTTACTGTGATGGAGTTTGGATGAATTCAAAAAAATATTTTAAACCCTCTGTCTGTTATTTTACTCTTTAATTTCGAATTTGAGTGTATAAGTTTAGTAATCTCATTAAGATCTTGGACAAATTTGGTTTCCTGTTTGTGAGATCTTGCAAAAATACTAATGTAAATGGGTTAATTATCTACGTAGACTATGGAATTATGATCGCAGCCTTGTTTTATTTTGTGTTAAGATATACACACATTCAAAGTTCGGATTCAGCTTGACAGTGTAGTTCACATAGGGACAAAAGTGTCACGACCAATTTCCATAACAGGTCATGATGACGCCCAACAACCTTGCCGGGCAAGCCAAGTGCGGAAGACATTTCTAAGTTTAACAACATCACTATTTTTAAGAAGGGGAATAAACATCCCAAAAGGGGTTTTCAGAAACCTGATACAGTAATCCATATAGGGACATAATGTTACAACCCCAAAACTAGTCTACTAAAGTGTGTGCCAAGACCTGGTGTCACAAGTACAGGCATCTAGTAGAATATACAAAACACCTCGATTCTACTGTCTGAAATAAAGAAAGACAGCAAAGTACAAAAAGAAGACTCCATCCGGCTGCTGAGCGGTGTAGGAAGGGAAGCAGCTCACCGTAGAAGTCTATGCCGCAGCTCACTGGCGCGTACCCGAACAGTAACCAGATGAATCGGTCTCAGAACTTGTACATTTAAGTACAGAAGCGTAGCATGAGTACATAAACAATATGTACCCAGTGAGTATGCCGCCTAATCTCGAAGAGGCAGAGACGAGAGGTCGACTTGATACCTACTAGGTCAAGATAATATTACAATAATGAAGTACAATTTAGAGCCTAAATAGTTCATTTATACGACAGTTATCATGGAAGTCATAATCATGCTCTAATCACATTTTTCCTTTATCATTTTTCCTCTTTTACAATAATTAGCAATAAATCATGAAAGGTCTAAGCTCAAGCATACATGTATGCATATATATATCATGCGCAACAATGTCGAGGTCGACGGCCCGCTCCAACAGAATATAAATTATGCACTGCCGAGGGTCGAGCGGCCCGTACCATAGATGCATCTATTTCACCGAGGCGATCGGCCCGATCCACAAATATCAATTAAAACATCAAGAGTGCACACAAAGGCATCATTTATACACAAGAAAATCCTTACAAGGTTCAACAATATTCGTATGATCACTTTTCGTTCTTCTCTAGTCTATTAGCATATCATAAAAGATCACTTTGATAATTCAAATAATGGATATCTCATATTAGGCATGATGTGGTTCCTAAACTACCCAAATATTTAATATCATAGTAGCTACGCACGGACTCTCATCACCTAGTATGTACGTAGCCCCCCGCATTTAATAGCAAGTTATCATTTATTAGTCCTAAAGGGAGAATTCCCCCTCACGAGGTTAGAAAGGAGACTCACCTCGCTCCGAAGCGCACTTCCAACTATCAAGAAAAAGCCTGAAACCTCAAAGCGAAGCCGAAAGCGCACGAACTAGTTAAACAATATAGGGATTAGTCAATAATGGCTTACAAGGTTGAATTCTAACTATTTAAGTGATTTCCCAACATTTCCCATAAATTTCCTAAATTCCGACCCCGGGCCCATGTGCCCGGATCCCGAGATTTTTCGAAGAAAATTATTCTCTATAACCTAAGGATCACTAATATGTGATTTCTAGTTCATTACATAGCTAATTATGTGGTTAAATCTTAATTTCATGAAAACCCTAGTTCTAGCCCTAACCCCTTTAATTTTAATTAATTATTAGTGTTAAATCTATCTAATATTCATGTATTTAAACTAAGAATGAGTGGGGATTACTTACCTTGTGATGTTATGTTGAAATCCCCCCTTTGGAATCACCAAAATTGCCCAAATGTATAATGAGAAACGAAGGAAATGGGGTTGGGTTCGTATTTAATGAATTCCACTGTCCCAGCGATTTTCGCTTCAGCGGACGAATTTCCGCTTCTGCGGAATCCGCTCCTGCAGAAAAAGGGCCGCTTCTGCGGTCCTAGCATAGATTGGAAGTACCGCTTGTGCTGTCCAGAAGCCGCCTATGCGGGACCGCTTCTGCGGTCTAGAACTCGCTTCTGCGATTTTCCCTGAGCTGCCCCACACCGCTTCTGCGGTCTCGCTTCTGCGGTCCAAGAGCCGTAGAAGCGGTTATGACAGAAGCAGCAGATGAAGTTTTTCCAAAGTTTTCAACTTCACTCGAACCTCGACCATTTGGCGCTCGGGGCTCCCGAGCCCCGCCCGAACATACCGACAAGTCTGAAATCACGAGGCGGACCTACTCGAACCCTCAAAACACTCAAAACAATGCTAAATCGAGGAATCAACCCCCAAAACCAAATGAATCAATTCATTAAACTTCAAGTTCTTAATTCTACTTCAACGGGTCAAAACGCCCTTAAACTACTCGGATTGACACCAAATTTTACGGGTAGGTCTTAACTGATATTTCGGACTTGTACCAAGTTTTGGAATCGAAATCCGAATCCGATACCTATGAAAACAATAATTTCTTAGTTTATTTAATTCTTTGGAACTTAAACTTAATAATTTTACATAAAAAATTCATTACTCGGGCTAGGGACCTCGGAATTCGATTTCGGCATACGCCCAGGTCCCATATTTTCCCGCGGACCCTCAAAAATTATCAAATCACGATTCCGGGTTCGTTTCTCCAAAATGTTGACCGGAGTCAAACTTGGCCTTTTTAAAGGAACTTAAAGAAGCAACTAGGCTTAATCTTGCTCAGAACTCTTCTAACTTCTGAACCACCCATCCCCGCAAGTCATAAATTAGCTAAAGCGAGAGCAGAAAGTATTATTTAAGGGAACGGTGTTCGAGAATGCAAAATGACCAGTCGCGTCGTTACATCCTCCACCTCTTAAACAAACATTCATCCTCGTACGGACATAGAAAGGTACCTGGACTGCTGAATAAGTGGGGATATCGGCTCCGCATACCCTCCTCAGACTCCCAGGTCTCCTCCTTGACCGGTTGGCCCCTCCACTGGACTCTTACCGCAGAAATCCTCTTGGACCTCAACTGGCGGTCCTGTCTATCAATAATGGCAACTGGCTCCTCCTCGTAGCTCAAGCTCTCATCTAACCAAATGGTACTGAAATCCAACACATGCGAATAGTCGGCATGATACTTCCGGAGCATCGATACATGGAAGACTGGATGAACTCCTGATAAACTGGGAGGTAAAGCAAGCTCATAGGCCATCTCCCCAACTCGCCTCAACACCTCAAAGGGGACAATAAACCTTGGGCTCAACTTGCCCTTCTTTCCGAATCTCATAATGTGCTTCATGGGTGAAACCTTTAAGAGAACCTTCTCGCCAACCATAAATGATACATCACGCGCCTTCTGATCCGCGTAACTCTTCTGCTTGGACTGAGCTGTGCGGAGTCTCTCCTGAATCAACTTTACCTTATCCAAGGCATCCTGAACCAAGTCTGTACCACGTAGCCTAGCCTCACCAGGCTCAAACCACCCGATCGGGGAACGACAACGCCGACCATATAATGCCTCTTACGGGGCCATCTCTATGCTGGACTGATAGCTGTTATTATATGCAAACTCCGCCAAGGGTAAAACTGATCCCACTGCCCTCCAAAGTAAATCACGCATGCCCTAAGCAGATCCTCTAAAATCTGAACTGTCCGCTCCGACTGCCCGTCGGTCTGAGGATGGAATGTCGTGCTAAGCTCCACGCGGGTCCCCAACTCACTCTGAACAACTCTCCAGAAATGGGAAGTGAACTGAGGGCCTCTGTCTGATATGATGGAGACCGGCACACCGTGCAACCTCACTATCTCCCGAATGTAAATCTGAGCATACCTCTCTACCGTATAAGTAGTTGCCACTGGAATGAAATGGGCGGACTTGGTCAATCTATCTATAATAACCCACACTGAATAGACCTTCCGCTGAGTCCGCGACAACCCAACCACGAAATCCATAGTGATGCACTCCCACTTCTATTCCGGAATGGGCATCCACTGAAGTAGGCCACCTGGCCTCTGGTGCTCATGCTTGACCTGCTGGCAATTCAAACATTTAGTTGCATACTCCGCAATGTCCTTCTTCATCCTCCGCCACCAGTAATGCTACCTCAAGTCACGATACATCTTCATGGCACCTGGATGAATGGTGTACCTCGAACTGTGGGCCTCCTCTAGAACTCTCTCTCTCAAGCCATCAACATTAGGAACACATACACAGCCCTGAAGCCGTAACACACCATCCTCGCCAATAGAAATCTCCCTGTCACCTCCTTGAAGTATTGTCTCTCTGAGAACTGCCAGACGTGGATCATCGAGCTGTCGGGCCTTAATCTCCCCCAACAACGAAGACTGAGCAACCACACATGCTAGGACCCGGCTGGGCTCTGAAATATCCAATCTCACCAGCCTGCTAGCTAAAGACTGAACGTCCAAAGCTAATGGTCTCATCAC
>MU701415.1:45175-61258 GCA_026770625.1 Nicotiana glauca | reverse complement strand
TGTTCTACAGGCGGGCTCCTGATTGCTAAAACTTGAAATAAATGCCTCTGTTCTCTAGTCAGGGTCCTGATTGCTAAAACTTGAAATAAATGACTCTGATCTCCAGGCGGGCTTATGATTGCTAGAACTTAAAATAAATGCCTCTGTTCTCTAGCCGGCTCCTGATTGCTAGAACTTAAAATAAATTCCTCTGTTCTCCAAGCGGGCTCCTGATTGCTAAAACTCTAAATAAAGGCCTCTGTTCTCCAGGCGGGCTCCTGATTGCTAAAACTTGAAATAAATGTCTTTATTCTTCAGACGGGCTCCTGATTGCTAAAACTTGAAATAAATGCCTCTGTTCTCCATGCGGGCTACTGATTGCTAAAACTTGAAATAAATATTTCTGTTCTCCAGGCGGGCTCCTGATTGCTAAAACTTAAAATAAATGCCTCTGTTCTCCAGACGGGCTCTTGATTGCTAAAACTTGAAATAAATGCCTCTGTTCTCCAGGAGGGCTCCTGAATGCTAAAACTTGAAATAAATGCCTCTGTTCTACAGACGGGCTACTAATTGCTAAAACTTGAAATAAATGCCTCTGTTCTCCAGGCGGGGTCCTGATTGCTAAAACTTGAAATAAATGCATCTGTTCTCCAGGCGGGCTCCTGATTACTAAAACTTGAAATATGTGCCTTTGTTCTCCAGGCGGGCTCCTAATTGCTTAAACTTGAAATAAATGCCTCTGTTCTCCAAGCGGACTCCTGATTGTTAGAACTTGAAATAAATTCCTCGGTTCTCCAAGTGGGCTCCTGATTGCTAGAACTTGAAATAAATGCCTCTGTTCTCCAGGTGGGCTCCTGATTGCTAGAACTTAAAATAAATGCCACTGTTCTCCAGGCGGGCTCCTGATTGCTAAAACATGAAATAAATGCCTCTGTTCTACAGATGGGCTCCTGATTGCTAAAACTTGAAATAAATGCCTCTGTTCTCCAGGCGGGCTCCTGATTGCTAAAACTTGAAATAAATGCCTCTTTTCTCCAGGAGGGCTCCAGATTTCTAAAACTTGAAATAAATGCCTCTGTTCACCATGCGGGCTCCTGATTGCTAAAACTTGAAATAAGTGCCTCTGTTCTCCAGACGGGCTCCTGATTGCTAAAACATGAAATATATGCCTCTGTTCTCCAAGCGGGCTCCTGATTGCTAAAACTTTAAATAAATGCCTCTGTTCTCCAGGCGGGCTCCTGATTGCTAGAACTTGAAATAAATGCCTCTGTTCTCCATGCGGGCTCCTGATTGCTAAAACTTGAAATATATGCCTCGGTTCTCCAGGCGGGCCCCTGATTGCTAAAACTTGAAATAAATGCCTCTGTTCTTTAGGCGGGCTCCTGATTGCTAAAACTTGAAATATATGCCTCGGTTCTCCAGGCGGGCCCCTGATTGCTAAAACTTGAAATAAATGCCTCTGTTCTTTAGGCGGGCTCCTGATTGCTAAAACTTGAAATATATGCCTCGGTTCTCCAGGCGGGCCCCTGATTGCTAAAACTTGAAATAAATGCCTCTGTTCTTTAGGCGGGCTCCTGATTGCTAAAACTTGAAATATATGCCTCGGTTCTCCAGGCGGGCCCCTGATTGCTAAAACTTGAAATAAATGCCTCTGTTCTTTAGGCGGGCTCCTGATTGCTAAAACTTGAAATATATGCCTCGGTTCTCCAGGCGGGCCCCTGATTGCTAAAACTTGAAATAAATGCCTCTGTTCTTTAGGCGGGCTCCTGATTGCTAAAACTTGAAATATATGCCTCGGTTCTCCAGGCGGGCCCCTGATTGCTAAAACTTGAAATAAATGCCTCTGTTCTTTAGGCGGGCTCCTGATTGCTAAAACTTGAAATATATGCCTCGGTTCTCCAGGCGGGCCCCTGATTGCTAAAACTTGAAATAAATGCCTCTGTTCTTTAGGCGGGCTCCTGATTGCTAAAACTTGAAATATATGCCTCGGTTCTCCAGGCGGGCCCCTGATTGCTAAAACTTGAAATAAATGCCTCTGTTCTTTAGGCGGGCTCCTGATTGCTAAAACTTGAAATATATGCCTCGGTTCTCCAGGCGGGCCCCTGATTGCTAAAACTTGAAATAAATGCCTCTGTTCTTTAGGCGGGCTCCTGATTGCTAAAACTTGAAATATATGCCTCGGTTCTCCAGGCGGGCCCCTGATTGCTAAAACTTGAAATAAATGCCTCTGTTCTTTAGGCGGGCTCCTGATTGCTAAAACTTGAAATATATGCCTCGGTTCTCCAGGCGGGCCCCTGATTGCTAAAACTTGAAATAAATGCCTCTGTTCTTTAGGCGGGCTCCTGATTGCTAAAACTTGAAATATATGCCTCGGTTCTCCAGGCGGGCCCCTGATTGCTAAAACTTGAAATAAATGCCTCTGTTCTTTAGGCGGGCTCCTGATTGCTAAAACTTGAAATATATGCCTCGGTTCTCCAGGCGGGCCCCTGATTGCTAAAACTTGAAATAAATGCCTCTGTTCTTTAGGCGGGCTCCTGATTGCTAAAACTTGAAATATATGCCTCGGTTCTCCAGGCGGGCCCCTGATTGCTAAAACTTGAAATAAATGCCTCTGTTCTTTAGGCGGGCTCCTGATTGCTAAAACTTGAAATATATGCCTCGGTTCTCCAGGCGGGCCCCTGATTGCTAAAACTTGAAATAAATGCCTCTGTTCTTTAGGCGGGCTCCTGATTGCTAAAACTTGAAATATATGCCTCGGTTCTCCAGGCGGGCCCCTGATTGCTAAAACTTGAAATAAATGCCTCTGTTCTTTAGGCGGGCTCCTGATTGCTAAAACTTGAAATATATGCCTCGGTTCTCCAGGCGGGCCCCTGATTGCTAAAACTTGAAATAAATGCCTCTGTTCTTTAGGCGGGCTCCTGATTGCTAAAACTTGAAATATATGCCTCGGTTCTCCAGGCGGGCCCCTGATTGCTAAAACTTGAAATAAATGCCTCTGTTCTTTAGGCGGGCTCCTGATTGCTAAAACTTGAAATATATGCCTCGGTTCTCCAGGCGGGCCCCTGATTGCTAAAACTTGAAATAAATGCCTCTGTTCTTTAGGCGGGCTCCTGATTGCTAAAACTTGAAATATATGCCTCGGTTCTCCAGGCGGGCCCCTGATTGCTAAAACTTGAAATAAATGCCTCTGTTCTTTAGGCGGGCTCCTGATTGCTAAAACTTGAAATATATGCCTCGGTTCTCCAGGCGGGCCCCTGATTGCTAAAACTTGAAATAAATGCCTCTGTTCTTTAGGCGGGCTCCTGATTGCTAAAACTTGAAATATATGCCTCGGTTCTCCAGGCGGGCCCCTGATTGCTAAAACTTGAAATAAATGCCTCTGTTCTTTAGGCGGGCTCCTGATTGCTAAAACTTGAAATATATGCCTCGGTTCTCCAGGCGGGCCCCTGATTGCTAAAACTTGAAATAAATGCCTCTGTTCTTTAGGCGGGCTCCTGATTGCTAAAACTTGAAATATATGCCTCGGTTCTCCAGGCGGGCCCCTGATTGCTAAAACTTGAAATAAATGCCTCTGTTCTTTAGGCGGGCTCCTGATTGCTAAAACTTGAAATATATGCCTCGGTTCTCCAGGCGGGCCCCTGATTGCTAAAACTTGAAATAAATGCCTCTGTTCTTTAGGCGGGCTCCTGATTGCTAAAACTTGAAATATATGCCTCGGTTCTCCAGGCGGGCCCCTGATTGCTAAAACTTGAAATAAATGCCTCTGTTCTTTAGGCGGGCTCCTGATTGCTAAAACTTGAAATATATGCCTCGGTTCTCCAGGCGGGCCCCTGATTGCTAAAACTTGAAATAAATGCCTCTGTTCTTTAGGCGGGCTCCTGATTGCTAAAACTTGAAATATATGCCTCGGTTCTCCAGGCGGGCCCCTGATTGCTAAAACTTGAAATAAATGCCTCTGTTCTTTAGGCGGGCTCCTGATTGCTAAAACTTGAAATATATGCCTCGGTTCTCCAGGCGGGCCCCTGATTGCTAAAACTTGAAATAAATGCCTCTGTTCTTTAGGCGGGCTCCTGATTGCTAAAACTTGAAATATATGCCTCGGTTCTCCAGGCGGGCCCCTGATTGCTAAAACTTGAAATAAATGCCTCTGTTCTTTAGGCGGGCTCCTGATTGCTAAAACTTGAAATATATGCCTCGGTTCTCCAGGCGGGCCCCTGATTGCTAAAACTTGAAATAAATGCCTCTGTTCTTTAGGCGGGCTCCTGATTGCTAAAACTTGAAATATATGCCTCGGTTCTCCAGGCGGGCCCCTGATTGCTAAAACTTGAAATAAATGCCTCTGTTCTTTAGGCGGGCTCCTGATTGCTAAAACTTGAAATATATGCCTCGGTTCTCCAGGCGGGCCCCTGATTGCTAAAACTTGAAATAAATGCCTCTGTTCTTTAGGCGGGCTCCTGATTGCTAAAACTTGAAACAATTGCCTATGTTCTCCTGGCGGGCTCCTTATTGCTAAAACTTAAAATAAATGCCTCTGTTCTCCAAGCGGGCTCCTGATTCCTAAAACTTGAATGTTTTCCCTTGTTCTCCAGGTGGGCGCCTGATTTCAACAAAAATAGACAGAACAAAGAAAATTTTCATCCCCAGTTTTGTGGCTGGGTACAGATGTGAGTGTAAAACTAAATCATGTTATCAAATATCAATAAGAACTTGAAAGATAAAACTTGAATTATACTCCCTTGTTCTCCAGGTGGGCGCCTGATTGCTGAGCTTGAAATGTATTCCCTTGTTCTCCAGGTGGGAGCCTGATTTCAACAAAATAGACAAACAAAGAACATTTTCTGCCCCAGTTTGGTGGCTGGGAACATGGGTGAGTGTTAAACTGAATTATTCTACCAGCTATTATAAGAATTTGAAATCTAAGTCCTATTATCCAGGGAGGTCCTGACAAATTCTAACAATTACGAACCTAAGTTATACCTTCTAAAACCATTACTCCCACTACATTTGTTATCTAAAAGGTCTTAAACTAATTCCCATTATCCAGGAGGGTCCTGACAACTTCTAGTTGAAAGGTGGTTTTAACCTAAGCTATATCTATTGCAAGTACGACTTCCACTATATCTGGTTATCTAAATAGACCCTAAAACTACGTCCCATTATCCAAGAGGGTCCTGTAAACTCCTAATTGAATCCTATCTTAAGCATGCAAACTTTGAAACTAACTCATCTTCATTTGGGGTACATTTAAGCTAAATTATTCTACTCATGATTATTTTGAAATTTAAACTAAGTCCCATTTTCCAGGAGGGTCCTGAGAATTTTCGGTCATACCTGTTTGGCCTTTCCTTATGGAGGGTTTCTCTGAAGCAAACGAAACTTCTGCCCTTGTTTCAATCAAAAAAAAATCTTGTTAGTTTAAAATGTGTTGGTTGGTTTGTGGCCTTGAACTTTGAGGGAGATTGATCCTTCAACTTCCCATGATGACTGACTTCCACTCGAAGACCTTGCTTGTTTATTGGCTAACCACTTTTTCCGTCACCCTTATTATAGAAAATACCTCTTCTCCGTTCAAACCCAATATCCTCTATTTGTTGCATTACATGAACTGACATCTACCCAACCTTTGTGTCTCACATGAATCCCAAAGCACGTCCATTGCCCCCATTCCTTTTATATGTTGTTCTTTCTTGACTTAACCACTGGCCTCGGCCTTGAGGTCTATTGCTCCTTCATTTGTCATGATAACTGATTTCCATTCGAAGACTCTGCTTGTTCCTGGACTAACCACTTCCTATGTAAACCTTAACCCAGAAAATACCTCTTCTCGTTCAGACCCAATACTCTCTATCTATTGCACCGCTCATACCGACATTTACCAAACCTTTGTGTTTTACATGGACTCCCAAGCATATTGATTGCTACCAACTCAGTGCGCATGTTGCTCTTTCCTGATTTAAATCACTGGCCTTGGCCTCAAGATCTATTGTTCCTTCATTTGCCATGATAATTTATTCCCACCCGAAGACCTTGCTTGTTTATTGGCTAACCACTTTCTCTGTCACCCTTATTATAGAAAGTACCTCTTCTCCATTCAAACCCAATATCCTCTATTTATTGCATTGCATGAACTGACATCTGCCCAACCTTTGTGTCTCACATGAATCCCAAAGAACGTCCATTTCCCCATTCCTTTTATATGTTGGTCTTTCTTGACTTAACCACTGGCCTCGGCCTTGAGGTCTATTGCTCCTTCACTTGTCATGATAACTGATTTCCATTCGAAGACCCTACTTGTTCCTGGACTAAACACTTCCTTTGTAAACCTTAACCCAGAAAATACCTCTTTTCGTTCAGACCCAATACTCTCTATCTGTTGCAACGCTCATACTGACATTTACCAAACCTTTATGTTTCACATGGACTCCCAAGCATATTGATTGCTACCAACTCAGCGCGTATGTTGTTCTTTCCTTATTTAAATCACTGGCCTTGG
This sequence comes from Nicotiana glauca, assembly GCA_026770625.1. NCBI lineage: Eukaryota > Viridiplantae > Streptophyta > Magnoliopsida > Solanales > Solanaceae > Nicotiana > Nicotiana glauca. The sequence continues at coordinate 54,786 of MU701415.1, read as the reverse complement.
CCTCGAGATCTATTGGTCCTTCATTTTCCACGATAACTGATTCCCACCCGAAGACCTTGCTTGTTTATTGACTAACCACTTTCTTTGTTACCCTTGACGCAGAGAATATCTCTGATCTGTTCACCAAACACCCTCCATCTTGTTTCATTGTTCATGAATTGATATGTACCAAACTTTTCGTGTTTCACCGAAAATGCCTTTGATTCGTTCACCTAACACCCTCCATCTGTTGCATTGTTCCTGAATTGATACGTACCAAACCCTTGTATTTCACATGAATCCCAAAGCACGTTAATTGCCACCCACTCAAGATGTATGTTTTTCTTTATTGACTTAAACCCCTGGTCCGGTCCTTGAGGTCTACAGCTCCCCCATTTGCCATGATAACTTTGACTTCTGCTTGGAAGGTCTTGCTCGTCACTAGTTTAACACCCTTTTATCAAGATTATCACATGAAATACCTTTGATCTGTTTGCCCTAACCCTTCATTTGTTCCATCGTTCATGAATTGACATATACCAAGCCTTTTTATTTCACAAGGATCCCAAAGGATGTTAATTGTTGCCAACTCAGTGTGCCTGCTGTTCTTTCCTGACTTGACGCTTTGATGTGTTCACCAGATCCCGTTTTGTTCAATTGGAAAGCTTGGTGGCAAATTTTGAAGTTATTTCTCACTTGTTATGACCAAACAGACTCAGGAGGAGGAAGTAAACAAGACAAAAGGAACATAGTAGAAGGACAATGTAAAGAGATGATTCCTAACAAGAAAACTACAAAGTAGAAACCTATCGGATGTGGATACCGACTCTAACTACCATGCCATGCACCTGCAGCCTATTCTGTTTAGCAAATCTAATGTTCAGCTCTTGTTGTACCTTTTCGCCATGAAACTGGGCTTCAATGCTCCGCTTACCCGATCTGATTCACAATCCTTATTCGACTTGTAGTGCCCGAAGAGTTTTCACCATCAAGCCTCTCTCATTTTGGTCTTTCTCTCATCTCACCGTCGCCTTATGGTGCCCGTGAAGGTTTTCACCAATAAGACTTATTTTTTATTTCTCTCAGCTTTCATCTCATTGTGGTACCCGTGATAGTTTTCATCAACAAGACTCTCTCATTCTTCATTTCCCTTGTTTGGACCGGAGTGTTGCCCCTGATATGATTCACCTCTACTCGCTTGACTTGGCATCTCTCGAAGACTGATCAGAAGGTCCTTCTTTGGACCGTAATGTGGGCTTTTGGATAGGGTTAGGAAGGAAGGGTATCAAAGTCTCAAAACAATTCAACATGGGTTCAAAATTACAACTTTCGGAATTAGATTTCTCATAACAAACACAACCTCTGCACCTGTTTCTTTCTTGGGAACTTTTGGACTTTTATTTTGGTGTGACTGAACCTCAGAGAGAGGCTGCCTATGTACCCTTTCGGGATCAAGTCAAACGTAGTTCAGGCAACTACTTTTGCTGTTGCTATTTTCTTTTTTCTTTTCTTTTCACTTTTTTCTTTTCCTTTCTTTTTCCCTTTTCGTTGTTTTGTTGTTTTTATTTTTTTTTCTTTCTTTTTCTTATCTTTTTCTTCTTTTTTTCTTTTTTTAATTCTCTCTTTTCTCTTTTTTCTTTCTCTTTTCATTCTTTTTCCTTTACTTATCTTTTGCGCTTGCGTTTGTGAACTTCGCTACTAATTCCAAAAGAGGGGTGTGAAAGAAAATAAATAAGGCTCAAAGGGGTAACAAAGGATAAAGTGTTTAGATAGTAGAACAAAATGCATTCGTCATTCCAATCTTCAAAACATGCCAAGTACAAACAACACAAGTAAACAAACCAAGGAAAACATTTGTAACATCTTGATTGTACCAGACTTGATAACCATATCCGCACATTTGCCTTCTTCATCTGTTGAATACAAAGCATCATTGGACAACACTCTCACTCTCCTTACCACGAACAACCCCTGACAATTCGGGCAAACATGCCTTTAGCTTCAACCTGATGCAGCATGATGCATTCCAATAGGGTTTCTCTATGTTCTATCTTTCCCAGTTTCATATGGTTCGGGCTTCAAATGATCTCGACGTGTCCAAATCTGTACTTATTTCCCTCAAATGTCCCTATCATCTTCAGAATTGTTTTGCTTCATGAGTGAACTAATCTTAAGACAAGGCCTACAATTTTATATGCATGTTATGTTACTAGAACCAGCATTTAGACAAAAGACAAAATGGAAGGATAGAAGAGAACCAAACAAAGAAAATGACTAACAACAACAGAAGACGGGAAATTGCATTAGACAGACGGTGAAATGGTTCGAGTAACAAAGCAAGTAAAACAAACTGGGGTACAACCCTGGAACAAACCTAGACAACACTTAAACGCTACTGCGACTAAACAAACAAGGCAAAATGAAAAGGATAGAAGGGTTTGAGTCACAAGACAATGTCCGAATTACAACCCTAAAATAACCTGGACAACAGAAATGACAACAAAATAAACCACCAGACCAAGAAATGGAGTGTCTTCCCAATTACCAAGCACACGACATCTTAGCCACTGAATTCTGCATCAATATTGCCAAAACCATTATCAACTTCAATCAACAAGTTCCCAAGAGGATTCGCATGCCCCCTATCACCGTTATTGACCACAACTATCCCTTCTTGAATCATTCTCTCTATTTCCCTTTTCAAAAAGCGACAATCTTCAATACTATGCCCCTGGACATCAGAGTGGTACATGCATCGAACATCAGGATCAAAGCCTTTCGCATATGGGTCTGGAGTATAGCCGAGGACCAGCTCAATCAGGCCAGAATGCTTTAACTTTTCAAACAAACTTGTGTAGGATTCTCCGATGGGCGTCAAATTATCTTTTTGTCTTTGTTTCCCTCCATGCCTCAGTTTTCTAGGATTGTTGGATGCTTGAAAATGCTGTGAAGGCACATGTGAATTTTGGGATGCTGGTGCTCGCCCTAGAAAGTGACCTAGTGGTTGAACAGATGGCCGGATGTTGTTCGGCGAATAATACTGGGGTTGCTTATGTGGAGTTTGGGGATGTTCATGGGGTCGGTATTGAGGCTGAAGATGTTTGGCAAGAACAACCACTGGACCCTATCGTCGGTGAAGCTCATCAATATCGTTTCTATCAATGGGAGGACTGTCCCGAGCAACTTGTTAGTTCCATCTGAGCCAAAAGTCCCTAAAATTTTCCTTGGGTTTCTTTTTCATCTGAGATAGGGAGGAGCAATTTGGGACAATGTCTTTGTTGTACTAAAAATGTCGTACAAAATCTTGAGCCATGTCACCTAGTGTAGGCCACTTCCCGACATCTTGACAATTTTGCCATTCCAAAGCTGCCCCAATCAGGCTTTTGCTGAAATATACCATCAACAAATCATCTCTCTTGCCCACACTTCTCATTTTCACGGCAATAACCCCTCAGGTGGGCGCTACTGGATCTCCCCGCCCATCATACAAATTAAACTTTGGCATCTTAAACCCTTTCAGCTTTCTGGATATCTCATCTTGCTCCACTGTCTTAGAAAACTTTGTAGTCTCACCGGGAGGCTCAAAATGAGGAGCGTGAGAGTATGGACCCGAGACCTTAAAAGCTGGCTCTGGGGCATAATGTTGGGCATCGGGGACTGATGGTGGATGGCACCCACTAATCCAAGCTTGGTATATTTCGGCCATCTGTCTTTTCAACCTGAAGACCTCTTTTTTCAACTCAGATTCTGATTCAATGATTCCCTTGGACAAATTAACAACCCCTGTGTCCAAGTCTTTGCTAGCCATGGCTACCTTACTCTTTGACCTTGTATTGTATGGATGAGTTACTTAAAAACCACAAACCAACCACCCTAATGCTCAATGAATACAACAAAATGAAGCCATCACGTTAGCGTTAGGCCATTTAACATAATATAATCTCACTTTACGTGCAATGTACCTAGCCACAGTTATCGGTTCTAAAATAACTTCGAGGGTATAAAGGTCAGTTGGTATTATCCCAATTTGTTCACTTCAACCTCTCTTTTCTTTGCTTTTCTAGCACTTGCTTGCTTATTTTTCTTTCCCCCCTTTTTTTTCTTTCTAATTATTACTCTTTTTCTTCCTTCTCATTTCGCACAGCCCATAATTTCACCATCTCTTTCTTCTTTCTTTTTTTTTCTTTTTTTTCCTTTTAATAAAAAAAATAATTCGATCGACCCCTATATAGGTTGCCTACGTATCATGACCCCGCATGAATCAGATCTTTGCGTAGTTCTGGAAGATCGGGAATAAAGTAAGCAAAATGGCCCCTTTTTTTTTACCTTAATGACTACTCTGATGAGAAAAGAGAAATAAAAGAAGCTAATCTTTTTTTTTTAATTTTCTAGACTTAATGTTCTATGACCTATTCTAAACTCAAGCTTAACGGGAATGTCTTTTTTTTTCTTCTTTCTTCTTTTTATCTTTTTTTTTCTTGTGAAACAAATACTCTATTAAGAAAAAAAAATATCCTAGAAGAGAAAAAAATATTGTTGATTTTTTTTCTTTTTGTTTCTTTAAAAGAAGGAAATCTAAAGAATAAACCACATGAACATATTTTGAATTTTCATTTGGATATCCTGACGCAATATTTCGAAACAAGCAATGAAAAAGATAAAACAAAATATTTTTGGATTTCAACTTTGATTTTCCTCAAGAAGAAATTCTAATGATAAACAAAAGATAAAGTATTTTTATTTTTTATGTACAATATCCTAAAGTTCTAATGAAAATAAAAGAAATTTTTCATTTTTCAATAATTTCCCAAAGAAACACCTCAAAAGAAAATCTTTCTGGATTTTGAAATTAACACCTTAAAGAAAGCTTTTAAAGAAGTACTAAAAGAAAATTCTCTTTCTTTCTTTTTTTTTTTTGAATTTTGGTCCTAATATACTAAAGGAAACATAAAATTATTTTATTTTAAGTCCTAGATATTAATTACCTAAAGGAAGAACAACCTCAAACTTTTTTTTCATTTCTAGAACTAGTATTCTAAAGAAAACTTATAACGGAAATATAAAACTCAACATCTCTCATTTTTGAATTTTTGAATAACGCCACACCTTGTCAAATATAAAATAAAAAGTATAATAACAAAAACTTGACATCACTTTACAAAACTTAGAAAGTAAAAGACGATATAAAAATAAAAATAAATCTCCTTAAGCAACTCCTGAATGTAGCGGTACTGAGGTATCTGTCATGCTCAAACTCCGGTTAGTAAATTCACACCTGTATGAAAAAAAATAAACCAACACTATGTGAGGCAATAACATTCCCTATTAGACACATGCAAGACATGGTTGCGATTATTTTTGCAAAATGACTTATTTAACCAAAAGGTGACTAGAAGTGTAAAATTTGGCTAAGACCCCGCAAAGCCAAAAACCTAAGCTTACTAGGAATACCGGACCCTATGTGGGTTGCCTACGTATCACACCCCGAAAGACGAGAATCGGGTATGCATAGTTCGGGCAGATTGGATACGGCGAGAATTTAAAAACAACTAATTTAGAGAGAACATATTTTTTGCTTTTTCTTGAAAAATAATGAAACATGCAAAATCTTTTTGGATTTTTTTTTCTTTTTCTTTTTTGGTTTTTTGCCCTTCGGAAAATGATGAAAAAGTGCAAAATCTCTCTTTTTTTATTTTTAATTTTGAGCTCTCTCTTTTTTTCTTTTTCTTCTTTTTTATTTTTTTTTTCACTGTTTTTTTTCATTCATTTTTTTTTTGCATTTGCCCTCAGCTATCTTTGGTCAGCCAAATGACCTTTTTACCCTTGAACAAATACAACATGTAGCACATAGGATGCATCAAGATGGTCTGTTATTTTCAGGTCACCTGTCCTAGACAGACCCAACCATTGTGTTGAGTCCCCTAAGTCAAATGCACATGATGCAAACAAGCGTTCCTACTAGGGATCTGGCATGAGGTTTTGTTCTTCTAGGTTTAAACCCTAGGTTTATTGGTCTAGACCTGGCTTACCTGAGAGGACAACTCGGGCCGAGGGGGAGGCAGCATGCCGGGGATACAGAAGCTCCGCCGGCTTAGCAACATGTCCGAACCTCGTTCTAAATGGGAAAAGACTCTAAACATAAGAGAAGTCACATNCATGAAAATTCGCTAAATGGCACGTCCCGAAATCTAAGTATTTTAATATAAACATTTAAAGAGGGCCATGCAATTTATGAATTTTATTTGGCGCAGCGCACCTCGTTTTTATTTTAAAAAGGACATCTTAAAGACAAACTAATATTATCTATAAGAACTATCTTTAAAACAAGACTTAATTTGTTAACATTATGAATTAACTAATATTATGGTATTCAAGGAAATTAGGGCCCCAAGCTCAAGTCCAAACTCGAACAAGGCGATCTTCATTACTGAAGAAACCCTTAGCTCGAGTCCGCTACTTAACTTGAAAGGCCCAAAGCCTACCATTTAATTATCAATGGACCAGTTACTATTTCAATCCTGGGCCCAAAAGGATCCAGTTCACATGAGAGGCGTACCTTTTGTAAAACAAACTGGCCTGGTACTTAGGCCCAAACGAACTCATCTATTGCTATTTGTTCAAGAAATGTTGAAGGCTTAGTATTCATTAAGTACATGTATACTCTAGTCATCAACCCATTTGAGAAATTCATCAGCAGACTATGTTGCTGTAGTTGATCCAAAGAACATGTCCAATTTTCCATTGTTTTCAATAAAATACGGATGTACATATTTTAACTAGCACAGAAACACATCCTAACTCTAATTGTTAATATGTATCTTTATCAGGGAAGAATAAGGGCTGGCAGAAGAATATCAACATAGACGCGAGCAGATAACCGAGCGAGCAAATTCAAAATCACGGAGAACAATTACGAAAACAACGGGATCATATCACCAAACAAATAATTAACATTAAACTTGAATAAAACAAATAGAGAATGAAAGAGTTGACCTTAATATAGCCGGAAAATTGATCGTTTCACTGTCCCATCAGTGTTCAAATCCCTTATATTCAAAGATGCCAAGTTGGGTTACTCATCGTCATTCCATTCATGTCCTGATTGTTAAATTTCACAAGCATGCTTCCTTGTGCATTGTCTCTCAAGACCATCAATTGACTTGAACCACAATGTAAAGTTACTATCTATTAATATCGTGAGGACAACCTGAATTTCCTAAGCCAAAGAAAATGGCTTTCGTACCACCTCAAATCAAGAAGAGAAAATCACACAAAAATTGCAACCCACGAGTTTTCTCCAACTGCTACAAATCTCATTCAAGCCACTCACGCTTTTGCAAATTAAAGAAGAAGACAAACTAGCCAATTTCCACTTGCTCAAAGTTTGAAAACATTTAACACTTCAGCTCTTCATCAGACAATATCCCTTTTAATGGTGTTAAATACCTCAATTATATTAATAAGAAATCAGTTACAATAAACTCCGACGAACAGCTAACGGAAACCTCGATCCGGCGACAAACCTTCGAACAACACCTCAACTTCTGTTAAGCTCCATGTTTCAGAAATCTGTTTGTGTGTGTGACTCCGTGTGTGCGTTTTTGGAAGAAAGGTCTGTTGGTTTTGTGAAGAAGGTGCAGCAGCTTATCTTTGTCTATGGCTGCTAGGTTGTGTTTCGAGGTCCGTTCGACTGGATGAGAAACAGTGGCTAGGTCCAGTTTAGGGAGTGGTCGTCGGAGGTTCGACGAAAGAGATGACTCGGGGGGTGGGGTCTCAATGGATTGTTCAAAATGAAGCCGAAGGAAGAAAAAGCTGATCAGTCTCTCCTTTTCAAAGCTGTGCCCCTTCTCCTTTGTGTGTTATAGAGTCTAGGTTTTAGGTGTTGGGTCTAGGGTTGGGTATTGGGTCGGGTCGGGTCGACCCGGTTTGGGTTGGGTAAGGAGATGGGCTAGTTTAAATAAGAAAGGGATATTAAAATATTTGGGCTCACTCATCACATGGCCCAATCTGACCAAGCTTTTCCCATTTTCTTTTCTTTTTTTGTTGTTCCTTTTTTCTTTCTCTTTAATTAATTAAAAACCTAAACTAAATTCCTAAATTAATTTTAATTGTAAAATTAAGCTAATTATCTAAGTATAATATTTTCAAGAATTAATTGATCCTAAATTTAAAGAGAAAACTTAATAATCCAAAATTAAATGCTAAGAATGTAAAAATGAGACTTTTGTAATTTTCTTTTTTTAATAAAGCAATTAATTAATTATATAATCCTTAAATGCGAACACAAAATCTAAATGCAATGCATGGTATTTTTGGTATTTTTGATTTTTAATGGAAATTAAATATGCACAAAAAATGCAAATAATTAACAAAAATCCTACAAAAATCATATAAAATTGCAAAAATTGGGAAAAATTATTTTCTGATATTTTATAGGAGTAATTCATATAGGGTAAAAATTACGTGCTCACAGAAGTCGAGTTTAAAAGGTGATAAGAGCTCAAATCAGATAAGTCAAACAAGGAGAAGAGAGTCAAAAATAAAGAACTTAATCGAACAAATACACATTTAAACCAACAGTTTCAGAACTCGGATAAGAACAAAAAGGGAACTAGGGTTTTTAACATGCTGAAATAGGTAGAAGAACAACATGAGCAAGTAGCAAAATCATAAACAACATTAAAATCAGAGNTTCTAGGTTTAAACCCTAGGTTTATTGGTCTAGACCTGGCTTACCTGAGAGGACAACTCGGGCCGAGGGGGAGGCAGCATGCCGGGGATACAGAAGCTCCGCCGGCTTAGCAACATGTCCGAACCTCGTTCTAAATGGGAAAAGACTCTAAACATAAGAGAAGTCACATGAAGTGCACCCTTCTCCATGATGTAGAAGACTCAAAGAGAGGAAGGGTTTCGTAGCAGTTTATATATACAATTCACCAAATATCAAAGCGGTAAAGCATTTAGCACAGTAAGCCCAAACATATAACAAAATCAGATAAAGCCAAATATAACAATTTAACTGAGCTCGAATTCTTAACCCTAAACCAAAAGTTCTGGGTTCTTGTCCCCAGCAGAGTCGCCAGAGCTGTCACACCTCCTTTTTCTACTACACCCCGTAAAGGGATATAATAAAGGGAGTTTTTCCAATTAAAGGACAATCGAAATGGGATTCATTTTATTAAAAGATTCAGAGTCGCCACTTGAGAGATTTATGGTGTCCCAAGTCACCAGTTCAAATCCCGAATCGAGAAAAGGGTTGACTCTGTATTACAGTTCGCGAACCAGAAATCCGGGTAAGGAATTCTGTTAACTCGGGAGATGGGGTTAGGCATTCCTGAGTTCCGTGGTTCTAGCACAGTCGCTCAACTGCTATATTTGGCATAATTATCTAATTTTAAACATTTTTTAACCTATGTGCAATTTTAGCTATTGACCGCTTTTATTCAATTTTTAAAGAATGTTGAACGTCGTTTAAAACATGTTTTTGGATCACGTCACATGAAATGCACCCGGATCCTCGACACATTTTATTCAACGTTTTGGGATTTGGATTTGGGTCGCATGGAATGCACACCCAAATTTAGGAAGGTAAAGTTATTAAAGAACGCGCCTAAAGTGACTAACATGTTATT